>CM046668.1:67408959-67424496 GCA_025594165.1 Tamias sibiricus
ACTGGGACCCGCGGCCACACAGCCACCTGTGCTGCTGGTCTTTCTTGCTCCCAGACGAAGAAACAGGCCCACAAGCCAGTTCTCTTTACAGTCCTCCAAGCAGAGGAGAGGGCAGAGACGTTGAATTGGTGACGCTGTGAAAATACCGTCGCCAGCAAACGTGGATTGTATTGTGTCTTCAATCTGGTAAATGACTTTTTTTTTTTTTTTTTTTTTTTTTTGGTACCAGGGATTGAACTCAGGGCACTCGACCCCTGGGGCACATCCCCAGCCCTTTTTTGTATTTTATTAGAGACAGGGTCTCACTGAGCTGCTAAGTGCCTCGCCATTGCTGAGGCTGGCTTTGAACTCGCGATCCTCCTGCCTCAGCCTCCCAAAGTGCTGGGATGACAGGCGTCGCGTCACCGCGCCCGGCTTGGTGAATAATTTTAATTCCACTGCTTTGTTCACTGTGCCACTCTAATGTGCTGGGAATGACCAGCTGGAACACGGCCACGCTGACCTCCAATTTCATGCTGATTCTCATCTGCCACACCAGGGGGTGACCTCTGTCGAACCAGGGGATGACCTCTGCCACACAAGGGTGACCTCTGCCACACCGGGGTGGTGACCTCTGCCACACCAGGGGTGACCTCTGCCACACCAGGGGATGACCACTGCCACACCAGGGGATGACCACTGCCACACTTGGGGGTGACTTCTGCCACACCAGGGGTGACCTCTGCCACACAGGGGTGACCTCTGCCACACTAGGGGGATGACCTCTGCCACACCAGGGGGTGACCTCTGCCTCACCAGGGGATGACCTCTGCCACACCGGGGGTGACCTCTGCCACACCGGGGGTGACCTCTGCCTCACCAGGGGATGACCTCTGCCACACCGGGGGTGACCTCTGCCACACCAGGGGGTGACCTCTGCCAACGGGGGGTGACCTCTGCCACACCTGCACACCGGGTTGGGGGTGACCTCTGCCACACCAGTGGGGGTGACCTCTGCCACACCGGGGGTGACCTCTGCCTCACCAGGGGATGACCTCTGCCACACCGGGGTGACCTCTGCCACACCGGGGGGTGACCTCTGCCTCACCAGGGGATGACCTCTGCCACACCGGGGGTGACCTCTGCCTCACCAGGGGGTGACCTCTGCCACACCGGGGGTGACCTCTGCCACACTGGGGGTGTGACCTCTGCCACACCGGGGATGACCTCTGCCACACCAGGGGGTGACCTCTGCCACACTAGGGGGGTGACCTACCTCTGTCCCACCAGTGGGGTGACCTCTGCCACACCGGGGGGTGACCTCTGCCTCACCAGGGGATGACCTCTGCCACACCGGGGGTGACCTCTGCCACACCGGGGGGTGACCTCTGCCTCACCAGGGGATGACCTCTGCCACACCGGGGGTGACCTCTGCCTCACCAGGGGGTGACCTCTGCCACACCGGGGGTGACCTCTGCCACACTGGGGGTGACCTCTGCCACACCGGGGATGACCTCTGCCACACCAGGGGGTGACCTCTGCCACACTAGGGGGGTGACCTACCTCTGTCCCACCAGTGGGGTGACCTCTGCCACACCGGGGGTGACCTCTGCCTCACCAGGGGATGACCTCTGCCACACCGGGGGTGACCTCTGCCACACCGGGGGGTGACCTCTGCCAACCGGGGGGTGACCTCTGCCACACCAGGGGGGTGACCTCTGTCCCCACCAGTGGGGTGACCTCTGCCCACCCGGGGGATGACCTCTGCCACACCGGGGGTGACTCTGCCAACCGGGGGGTGACCTCTGCCACACTAGGGGGGTGACCTCTGTCCCACCAGTGGGGTGGTGACCTCTGCCACACCAGGGGTGACCTCTGCCACACCAGGGGGTGACCTCTGCCACACCAGGGGTGACCTCTGCCACACCAGGGGGGTGACCTCTGCCACACCAGGGGGTGACCTCTGCCACACCAGGGGGTGACCTCTGCCACACCAGGGGGGTGACCTCTGCCACACTAGGGGTTGACCTCTGTCCCACCAGTGGGGTGACCTCTGCCACACCAGGGGGTGACCTCTGCCAACGAGGGGGTGACCTCTGCCACACGAGGGGGGTGACCTCTGCCACACCAGGGGGTGACCACTGCCACACTAGGGGGTGACCTCTGCCAACGAGGGGGTGACCTCTGCCACACGAGGGGGGTGACCTCTGCCACACCAGGGGGTGACCACTGCCACACTAGGGGGTGACCTCTGCCACACCAGGGGGTGACCTCTGCCACACCAGGGGGGTGACCTCTGCCACACCAGGGGGTGACCTCTGCCAACGAGGGGGTGACCTCTGCCACACGAGGGGGGTGACCTCTGCCACACCAGGGGGTGACCACTGCCACACTAGGGGGTGACCTCTGCCACACCAGGGGTGACCTCTGCCACACCAGGGGGGTGACCTCTGCCACACCAGGGGTGACCTCTGCCAACGAGGGGTGACCTCTGCCACACGAGGGGGTGACCTCTGCCACACTAGGGGGTGACCTCTGCCACACTAGGGGTTGACCTCTGTCCCACCAGTGGGGGTGACCTCTGCCACACCAGGGGTGACCTCTGCCAACGAGGGGGTGACCTCTGCCACACGAGGGGGTGACCACTGCCACACTAGGGGGTGACCTCTGCCACACCAGGGGTGACCTCTGCCACACCAGGGGGGTGACCTCTGCCACACCAGGGGTGACCTCTGCCACACCAGGGGGGTGACCTCTGCCACACCAGGGGGGGTGACCTCTGCCACACGAGGGGGGTGACCTCTGCCACACCAGGGGGTGACCTCTGCCACACCAGGGTGGTGACCTCTGCCACACCAGGGGGGTGACCTCTGCCACACGAAGGGTGACCTCTGCCACACCAGGGGGTGACCTCTGCCACACCAGGGGTGAACTCTGCTACACCAGGGGGGTGACCTCTGCCACAGGAGGGGGTGATCTCTGTCCCACCAGGAGGGTGACCTCTGTCCCACCAGGGGGTGACCTCTGCCACACCAGGGGGGTGACCTCTGCCACACCAGGGGGTGACCCTGCCAACCAGGGGGGTGACCTCTGCCACACCAGGGGGTGACCTCTGCCACACCAGGGGTGACCTCTGCCACACCAGGGGGTGAATTCTGCCACACCAGGGGGTGACCTCTGCCACACCAGGGGTGACCTCTGCCACATTTGGGGGGTGACCTCTGCCTCACCAGGGGTGACCTCTGCCACACCAGGGGGTGGTATTAATTAATTAAGAATAATTAAGAATTATGGTATTAAAAATTCATATGTTAACATGGGGAAAAAGGGTAAAAACCAAGCAAAATTGAACAATTTTGGTGTTCTAAAAGCTTCCAGTGAAAACTAAAAAGCCTCTAATGTGTATGTGTTCATTAAGAAGACTCTGACTTCAAATTCTTTTTGAAAGTGGGGTGTATATTCTAAATGAATAAAAAGGACACGATTTTATTTTAGCGATGGATACTCTGGCAAATTTGAAGCTATGAATTTTGCTGTCATTTAGTAGGTTTGGATTTGCAAGGTCGTTTTCTTTTTTTTTTTTTAAACCTTCACATAGACTTTGCTCTTTAAATTTCTTTTTGGTGTATATTTTCTTATTACAAACTTTTTGCTGAAGTATGATGTACATACAGAAAGTACACAAATCCTAAGTGTACAGTTTGAGGAATTTTTTACACACTGAACACACTTGACAGTCAACTCACAGACGTTGTTCCTTCGATTCACTACTTTTGGGAGTCATCTCTGTAGTGACTTTGAATACCACAGGTGAGTTTGCCTGATTTGAAACTTCATTCCACTGAAATGCTAGATTATATCCTGTTTTGTGTCTGTCTTCTTTTGTTCAACATTATGTCTGTGAGATTAAGCCATGTTGTATGTAGCAGTTGTATGTCATTTTCATTGCTGTGTAATATTCTATTGTATAAGTATACCATAACTTATTTATCCATTTTACTGTAAAGGTATCTGGTTGTTTCCAGTGTGGGGCTCTTAGGAATAGAGTTGCTGTGACCACTCTTGTATATGTCTAATGATGAACATATACTTTGTTTCATGCATTATATATTTTAAGAGGAATTACACATAGATGCTGCCAGTTACTAGTGAATAGTGCTAAATATTTTCCCAAGTGGTTGTAATGACTTATATCTGCACCACTGATAGAAGACTTCCTTTTGTTTCATGTCATTGACAATACTTGGTATCATTTTTTTTTCCTTCATTTTAGTTGTTGCTAGATGATAGCTTCTGCTAGATGGTGGCAGTGTCATATTATGTTTATTTGTTTGTTTATTTGCATTTCCCTGAGAATGAATGCAGTCAGTATGTTGATTGACCACTTCGATATTCCTTTCCATAATGGGAATCTGCAAATGCTTTGCCTCCCTTTGGCTATTGAACTGTCTTCCTTTTCCTTGTTGAGTTGCGGGAATTCTTCAGGTAGTCTGGAGATGAGACCTCTGTGGGTTATAAGTATTTTGACTATTGTCCCCCAGTCTTTGGCTTTTGCCTCTTTACACTTTCTTTTTGGCATATTTTATGTATTTGTGTTGAATAATGTCCTATTAATTTTAGTTATTTATTCTTGGTACCAGGGATTGAACTCGAGATTGCTTAACTGTAAGCTGCCTGTCATGGCCAGCCACGGCGCCGCGGGAGGAAAACTCGGAGGCAGAGTAAAGCTATTACTACTTTTACTTCTACTTTCTTAGAGAGAGCTTAGAGAGAGAAAGAAAGATTTTTCTTCTTCTTAGAAAGAGCTTAGAGAGAAAGATTAGAGAGAGCTTTCTTCTTTCTTCTGTTCTTCTTAGCTTAGAGAGAGAGAAAGAAAGATAGAGCTTTTCTTCTTAGAGCTTAGAGAGAAAGAGAGAGAGCTTGAAAGAGAGAGATTTCTTCTTTAGAGAGAGAGAGAGAGCTTAGCTTTTAGAGCTTCTTTCTTCTTTCTTCTTTCTTCCTCGGGAGCCTCTGCCTGACTCTGACCAGGAATTACCTCTTCTATCTGGTTTCTCTTCTGTAACCGCTCTGCCTACGTTCTGGCCGCTCTGATTCTTTTCTTCTTCTCCGACCCGAACTCTTCTTCCGACCGAGCGACTGCACGACTGACTGAGTGAATTCATTCTTCTCCTGACTCCGACCACTTTCACCCGGTTATATACCTTTAGCTTTGCGGGTGCCTCACGTGCACTTACAGGTGCATCACGTGCATATGATTATTATCAGGTGGAACTTATGGCTTCCAGCTGACCGCAATAGCCATCTCCCTAATTGGGGCTCCTTCACTTAACCACTGAGCCACATTCCCTTTTTATTTCTTATTTTGAGATAGGGTCTCACGAAGCTGCTTAGGGCCACGCTAAGTTGCCGAGGCTGGTCTTGAAATTGTGATCCTCACTCCTCAGCCTCCCAAGCTGCTAGGATCGTAGGCATGCACTACCACATCTGGCTATTGATTTTTTAATTAATTAATTAATTAATTTGATAGTAGGATGCATTTTCGACATATGGTACACAAGTGCAGTGCAGCTTCCCATCCCTCTGGGGTCCATGGTTCAGGGCTATTCCATTAGTACAGTCATCCAGGTATATAGGGCAACAAATGTCTGTCTCTTTCTACTGTTGGCTATTAAGTTTTTTGATATTTATTTTTTAGTTGTCGTTGGACACAATACCTGTATTTTATTTATTTATTCTCATGTGGTGCTGAGGATCCAACTCAGGTCCTCACACTTTGCTAGGCGAAGCGCTCTGCCGCTGAGCCACAACCCCAGCCTGGTTGTGACTCTTAATGTTACCGAATTTATCAACTTTTTTTCTTTTATAGTTAGTGCTCTTTGTGTTCTGTTTAAGAAAACTTTGTTTATGTTGTTGTTTTTGTATTTGGTGGCTTTATGTTTTACTCTTCACATTAGACCAGTAATCCATTTTGAAGTGCTTTTTGTGTAGGGTGAAGGAGAAAAATCTTCTTCCTGTTTAGCCATCAGGGGACTGTACGTGTGGGTCTATTTCCTGCATTGAAATTTGGAGATGCCATGGAGTAATTCGTGCGATTTTGAGGTGGTTTTTTTTTGTGTGTGTAGTGCTGGTGATTGAACCCACGGCCTTGTGCATGCAAGGCAAGCACTCTACCAACTGAGCTATATCCCCAGCCCTATTTTGAGTTTTTTTTTTTTTTTTTTTTTTTTTTTTTTTGGTACCGGGGTATTGAACTCAAGGGCACTCGACCACTGGGCCACATCCCCAGCCCTGTTTTGTATTTTTATTAGAGACAGGGTCTCACTGAGTTGCTAAGTGCCTCGCCATGGCTGAGGCTGGCTTTGAACTTGCGATCCTCCTGCCTCAGCCTCCCAAAAGTGCTGGGATTACAGGCGTGTGCGCCACCGCGCCCAGCTCTATTTTGAGTTTTATTTACTAAATAACTAGCTAGTCTGTTGGCACAGGCAGGGATGACCAAGATAGGCCAGAGCAGGATTAGAGGTCCAGGAAGTTTCCAGATATAAAATCCATTGACCTATAGACTTCTCCAAGCAAAATTACTGCAATGGAATCATAGCATGAACACATAGTTAACCAACCAGACAGTTAACTCTCCTCTGTTAGAATGGATATATCATAAGAAGTGGAATTTAAAGGAATACAATACCTTCTTTCAAATTAAATACAATTTCTCACAAGATCCAGTTGGATAGGGCTTGTTACTTTGTCTGATGCCAGTTCTCCTCACTGCAAGGCAAGCGTTCTCTGCAAACAGGCCTGGCTCATGCCCATTTCTTGGGGTTCATCATGTCTGCCTGATAGGAGTACTCAGGAATCAAACACCCAGAGCATTTAATTTCTTGCTTATCTTAATTACTCTGTGGAGGCTTTTTGTTGGTGTCCAGCTGCGTCTAGTGGCCTGAAATCTTTTAGGTTTTGGAGATTCTAAAGCAGGTAGGTCTGGGCGCTGCTAAAGTTAGGGAGGGCTTCCTCGGATGAATGAGCACCCCTTTCCCAAGGACCCCATCCAATTTAAACCAGGGAGGACCTCAGTTCTCTGGCAAAGCCCTGATCCATCTAGATAATACCCCTCTTTCCACACTCCGGGTAGTAGATGGAGCAAACTCCTCCCTCCTGGCAAACGTGTTTTTCTGGCCCAGGCATCATTTGGAGAGTCGCCTTCTACCTCTGCCCCCCTCTCCTGGGCCTGGCCTGAAAGTCTGAGCGCCACCATTGGGAACCATTGTTCACCAAGCAAACCTCATTGGAGTAATAGCCTCTAAGTTTCCACTTGTTCAAAAGTACACCTGAGTACCTCCCGTATACCAGAACTCAAGATCTTCCTCAAGGGAATCCGTTCACCTCTGACCGTGTCGAATGAGAGTCTCTAGTTAAATTTGGGGACTGACAGAAGCCTTCCCAATGCCCCACCTCACAGACCCACGTGACCTGAGGTAGTGCATGTCCTGTCAGCCACGGCGATGCCAGCTCAGATGGCAGACTTTGCAGAGTGACATGCACAAACTGGGCACGGGTTGAGGCTCTGGTTGCCCTGCCCGTGCTCTTACACACCTTGAGATCGCCTCTCTCTCGCCTCAGTGTCTGTCATCAGCTCTGTCAGGAGAAAATCTTCCTCATAGAATACCACCCACATATGGGGGTCCTGGGTTCCCCTCCTGCCTAATGACAGAAATATAATAGACATGAAGATAGGATCATGGTGGGACGTACTAGCATTTGTCACATCTCATTTCAATCAGGAAAGAGTCCTGGCCACTACAAGTCTTTGCCACCCCAGAAGTTGCATGACTTTGATCCTGTCCACTCATTTGTGCGGGAAGTTAGAAAACCTAAAATATCTCTGTTACTGCTGCTACTGCTAAGTGTATCTTGAATAGCTAGAGATTTTATTCCAGGCTCTTTAGCTTCTGTTCTTCTAAAATACGCATTTTTTTAAGAGTCTACTGTTTTGTTTGTTTTTCATTTTTTATTTAATTTTTGATTAATCAGTGCACATTTAAAAACCATTGTGTATTACAGAATCTCAGACTTTCAGAACCCAGAGATATTAGAGATCATTAGTCCAATCTTCTCATGACTAAATAATATTGTGAGATTTCTCTCCCTGGAGATATTTTTAAACATCTTTTACAATCAGGGGAAGTCAGAGCTGGAAGAGAATGAAGGCCTGTGCTGGGCCAGCAGTCTTTTCTACGGACAGGACCTGAGGCCCCAGGAGAGCTGTGGCTGGATCACATAGACGACGCTGGGTAAGGTCCTGGGCGTCCAGGCGCCCAGCCTGTGTAGACAAGCCTGCCTCTGACCTCCAGCTCTGCTTCCTAATTGTTACCCAGAGACAACCGGAAGTCTCTCATAGAATCTGTGAACGTGCTTGCCATGAAACAGTAATCAGCGCCAGAATTTAGGGTGACATGGAAATAGTCAAAATGTCCTTTGGGCAAGAGCCATGAATCCCATTGGGAGTAGGCTGGGATAAGTAGTTAGGTTAATAAAACCTTCCCACATTAGAAGTGTGAAGCAGCCCCAACCAGGGAGAGGGCTATTGCGGCTAGCTGGAAGCCGTAAGTTCCACCTGATAATAATCATATGCACGTGACGCACCTGTAAATGCACGTGATGCACCCGCAAAGCTAAAGGTATCTAACCGGGTGAAAGCGGTCAGAAGGGGATTCATTCAGTCAGTCGCTCAGTCGGTCGGAAGAAGAGTTTGGGTCGGAGAAGAAGAAAAGAGTCAGAGCGGCCAGAACGTAGCCAGAAGAAATATAGAGAGAAGTAGTTGTTGCTGGTCGGAGTCAGGCCGAGGCTGCCGAAGAAGAAAGAAGAAAGAAAAGAAAGAAGAAAGAAGAAAGAAAAAAGAAGAAAGAAGAAAGAAGAAGCTCTCTCTCTCTCTCTCTCTAAGCTCTCTCTAAGATAGTAAAAGTAAAAGAAAGTGAGAGAAGAAAGAAAGAAGAAGCTCTCTCTCTCTCTTTCTCTCTCTAAGCTCTCTCTAAAGAAAAGATAAGAAATAAGAACAAAAAGTAAAAGATAGTGAGGAGAGCAAAGAAGAAAGCATAGCCTCTGAAGAAGTAAAGAGTCAGAGAGGTTGCTGAAAGAGCCAGTGTTAGAGTTTTGAGAGATTGCTAAAGCTGAAGAATAAAAAAACCAAAAGTAAAAGAAAGTGAAGAAAGAAGAAGAAAGAAGCTCTCTCTCTCTCTAAGCTCTAAGCTCTAAGAAAGTAAAAGTAAAGTAAAGAAGTAAAGAGTCAGTAGTCAGAAGAAGTGAAGAGTCAGAGAGGTTGCTGAAGGAGCCAGTGTTAGAGTTTTGAGAGATTGCTAAAGCCGGAGAATAAAAACCCTTCTTTCATCTTCATTCTGCCTCCGAGTTTTTCTCCCCCGGTGTTGTTGCTCCAAGTCAGGAAGCAACAGAAGTGTGAGTCAGATTCAATCTATAAATACCATGAAGAAGTTACATGCAGAGGGAGTTTAATTTTAGTCCAAATAGATCATCTGATTGCACCCCCTTCTGAAATAGGGGTGGCAGAAGTCGTCATGTCTTTCAGATTACATTGATCACTACAGAGAGGAGGTCATTTTCCTTGTGGACTGCTGGCCCGGATACTGTCTGTTTCTACAAAGCCTGAGTCTCCAGAGCAACCGAAAGAGTGGGGAGTGTGCCTTTCTCCTCTTTGCTTTGACCCTTTCAGGAAATCCCACACCAGCTCTTCCCCCTGCACTGTGGAGCAGACCACAGGGGCCGTGGCTCTGGGCCTGTGCACAGAGCACTTGTAAGGAGAAGGAGGCGCGTGGAAGTCAGTCACCCCTCCGTTTCGCGGAGCTCCTTTTGTGCCCACCTTTCTTCCAGGCTCTCCTGGGGAAGGAGATGGACCTTCATGTTACCTCTGCCCTGATGCTGCTCCTTACGGTCCCTCACGGGTGTTTGTGGAGTAGATGAGTGAAGGAGCCTATAATCAAGGAGATCGCTAAAGATTGCGGTTAGCTGAGAGAACAGAAACAATAAGGAGGATTGATCAGAGGGTACGTGCCCTTGAGGTAGAAATTGGCGGCCTTTCTGAGCGCTTATACGCTCTCGAACAACATAGACCGCAGGAGCACCTAGAACTGCCAGTATTTCAAAATGAAGAGGGACAAAGATATCACGAGTCCCTAGACTTTAAAACAATAAAAGAATTTTAAAGAGGCGGTAATGACCTATGGGCTTCAAGCTCCGTTCACATTAAGTATGATAGAGTCACTTAACACCCTAACCTTAGCCCCCTCAGATTGAAAAAAGGTCTTTTCTTCTTCTTCTCTCTCCGGCTCCAGCAATCACTCCAAACGCTCTAACTCCAACCACCACCTTCTTCTTCTTCCCACACCCTCTAAGCAACCTCACCCAGTTATATACACATCGCTTTAACAAGGACACGTGCTTACAGCTCGAGCTTACAGGTGCGTCACGCAGTGTTCACGGGCATACAGAGATTCTTTGGATAATGTATTACTATCAGGTGGAAACTTGCAGGAGCCCTGTTTGGGGAGATGGCTTAAATTGCGGTGGACTACGGGCTTTGGACATGTTTGGGCATTGGCGCCTTCTGTAGTCTCACGGGACTTGGCCCAGGATCTTGCGGGACTTGGCCGGAGATCTCGAGGGACTTGAGAGAGATTGCGGAGGAGGTCTGCGCCATTTTGGAGGTTAGAGGAGCGTGGACGGCGTGTCGGGGTGTAGTTAAGAGCCAGAGAGAAAAGTTATCAGAATAAAGAGCTGTTTGTTTCCAGTTCGTCTCTAAACTTCTTCCCGCGGCTTCTTTGCTCCAAGCGGCCATCGCTTCAGGCGACGACAGAAACTAGAACATCTTTTATGGCTCTCAGCTAACCGCAATCTTTAGCTATCTCCTTGATTAGAGGCTCCTTCAGATGAGAGTATGCTCTAGCCTCCCCTGGGCTTGTGTCTTGTGACTAGGAGAAGCCAGATGGGAGCATTACAGGAGAGACAGCCCACCCCTCCCAGGAAGTGCCCAGTTTAACAGGGGGACAACAGGCGATTGTCTGGCAGACTCTGTATAAAAGCGGAGCTAAGCCGAGGGTCTCTTCATTACCTCTGTGCACACCAGGCCTAAGCGACTGCAGCTGTGGAAGAAGCTGGGTCTGAACCGAGATCCGTTCTCCCAGACAGGCCTTCTTCCCAAAAGGCATTCATGGTTTGATCTGCAAAGCACTCCTGAGCTCCTTTCTGCCTGTTGGGGGATTCTGATGCAAAGGGGATCTCCGTTCCTGGAATTCTCTGAAGGCTCTCCCTGACATGCCCTCCGTAACTCATCATGTTAATGGGGAGGGAGGGCTTGGAGGCTGGCCAGGATGCCCCCACCCCAGCCATGCCAGGGTGGCTATACTGATCACAGAGTCTGAGGAAGGTTATGGCAATGGATATGGGGATTCACTTGGCTTTCACAAGGTCACCGATAGAGGACAAATAAAACTCTGGCCCTAGAGCCTGTCTTCTTAACTGGGCTACCAGCCAAGGCTTCCCTGCCACCACCCTCCCCGCCCCCACCACGCACACACAACCAGATTTAGCTTCCCCGAACACCACTTAGTCTAACTCACCAATGGCTTAGAAACCTTTAATCGGTTGTCTTGGCCTGGACTGAAGGCCCTACAAGATCAGGTGTACGTCTGCAAACAATTGCCTCAACAACTTCAGCAAAGTCCACCGTCTAGTCAGATGGGGCCCCCCCCCCCCGAGCTCTGAGGATGCACACACCTTTTCCCCAGGTTTTCTCCTGTGTTGTTTCAACTCCTTTCCACCGGCTCAAATCTGAACCTTCCTTGACTACCTGGCTCGTGCCACATTTCCCTGGCCACTGGCTTATATAACTCTTTTTTTCTTCGGAGCTTCCTACCACTTTTAAAGTCATTCAGCCACATTTGCCTTCTCTGCTCCACTAGGTGTGCAATAGCCCAGTTCTCTGAAGCCCCCCGAGGGCAGGAACTCTGTAACCTCCAGCCCAGTGCTGAATGGGAGAGGAGCGTGCACTGCGTGGGTGGATGGGGAGAGAGAGATTATTCGGAACAAGCAAGGCTCTTTCTGGACAATTTAGCATTATTTCCCTTTTGACCTGTGTTCAGGCACCCGTTGTAAAGTGAGATCTGGAGGTATTTAATGGGGAATGGAAGCAGGTGCCTCCGGAAGGTCTCCAGCATGACTGTGTTCAAGAGCAGGATGGGGGTGGAGCAGGTAGTAGGGGCAAAACCAAACAAAAACCATGGAAAATAAGGAATTGAATTTGTCATACCTTGGAGAGGGAAGGTGAGTATACCGGGCTTAATAAATGTTCCTTGCATGTTCATGTCTACCTGGGACCTCAAAATGGGACCTTACTTGGGAAGAGGGCCTTTGCAGATAAATAGTTAGTGAAATGAACCCAGGCTAGATGAGTGTGGCCCCTAAATTCAGTGATTAGCATCTTTATCAGAACAGCAGAGAATGCACAGAGAAGAAGACAGAAGCATACCTGAGTGATGTAGCTTCAAGCCAAAGGATGCCCAAGATTTTCAGGAAACACCAGAAGCAAAGAAAGATTCTTTTTTGTGGTCTTTAGAGAAGGCTTGGCCCTGTGGACACCCTGATTTTGGACTTATGTCCTGAATTGTGGGATAATAAACTTCTGCTGTTTTGAACCACACAGTTTATGGTAATTGGTATGGGAGCCCTGGTTTCCCAGGGCTGGGGTTCACTGTATATATTACAAATTACAGGGAAACAAAATGCTTGGATGACTGTGTGTCTCTGTATTCAGTACCAGGTCCGGCATTGAGTTTCTAGCTGTGGTAAGAAATTTGAACTTGTTATTCATGATGCAATTATGACAAGAAATACACAGAGGCAAATCCCCTCTTGGAACACCTAGTCCCTGGGGTGGAGGTGACCTATCAAATACTTGCGGCATCATGAGCTTGATGGAAAGCCGTGGGCAGAGCCAGCTCTACCATGTGCAGGAAGAAGAAGTCACACCAGACAGGGTCTATTGTACGCTTACATTTTTATGCAGAAAAAATCTGGTTAGAATAATCACCAGGGATAGAGGAAGTACATGCAGGAGGAAGGTAATGGGGGTATGCTATGGTGGTTTGTGTGAAAAGGTGCATGGAATGTGGGTGGGGCGGAAGAGGGAGAGGAGAAGAGGAAATGGTAGATGATCCAAGCTGGTTTTTGCAATGAGAGCTAAGGAAGAAAATCGCCTTCTTTTCCTGGGACACCAGGAAGCTCTGACTGTCTTTCAGCTAGAAGTCCATAAGAGCTGGGCATGGTAGTGCATGCCTGTAATTTCAGCTACTTGGAAGTCTGAGATAGGAGGATCACAGTTTGAGGCCTGCCTCAGCAATTTAGCAAGGCCTTAGACAACTTATTGAGCCCCCCCCCCCCATCTCCAAAATAAAAAACACAGGCTGGTAATATGGTAAAGCACCCCTGAGTTCAATTCTTAGAACAACCACTACATCAACAGCACAAAAGCCCATAATGTAGAGGGCAGGAAAAGAGGAAGCTTGGCCTTTGCAGCCACTCCAAAACCTTCTTTCTCTTCTCAGTGTCAGAGGGGCCCTGGCGTAGTGGGCGCACACTGGGAACCAAGCTGGTTCTACCCACGGTCAGCTCTTCCGTGTGAGCAAGCCCATCCTTTCTCTGGATTGTGGTACCATCTGCCTTTTATGGAAGCTTTCAGGGTTGATGGGACCATTGTAAAACACATTTTGTAACCTCAAAATGCTCTCTGATATTGTATGTTGTAGTTCTCCCCAGGTCTGAACAGGAACACAGATGGAGCCCTGACCCTTGGGGTTTGGGGAGGCTCACACATTGTGAGACGTAGTGCAGGTTTCAGGCTGGGCGGATGTGCAGGAGCCCTGTTTGGGGAGATGGCTAGATTGTGGTTGACTATGGGCCATGGAGATTTGGGCATTGCCGCCTTCCGTAGTCTCACGGGACGTGGCCTGGGATCTCGCGGGACTTGGTCCAGGATCTCGAGAGACTTGAGCCGTGACTCAGCAGATCGGGCCAGCGCCATTCCTGCTCAGGCACGTGAGATGAGACCTGAGAGAGAACGGATGGGTTAACGCTATTGTGTATGTATATTGTAGTTTTTTTTGTAAGAGTACGTGCCTTGGTTTCCTGTGAGAGTGTGTGTGTGGTGTTAGAAATTACAAGAGACAGAAAGAGAAAGATAAAAGAATTCTTTCATTGCCATCCTGTCTCCGGGCTCCTTCCTGTGGCGCCGCTGTTCCGGGCTGCAATCCCTTTCCAGTGACAACACAGCTGATTTGTTTAAACAATTTGATATGCTATGCAATTTGGCTCATCACCAAAAGGCTTGTCGCCTTAAAGCCGCAGCATCTCCTCACAATTGGACGGCTGTTAGTCATCTTACACAGTCGATCCTAAAGGGCTCCATTGGATGGCTGGTTAGCCAATGACGGGTAAGATCCCCAGAGGGGGACAACCTAAGACGGGCACAGTCACACGGGACAGTCTCATGTGGCCGACATATCAACCTAAGACAGGAGTCAAGGGCACAGCCTTGATTATCCGATGACGGGTAATAATGTTGGTGGCACATAGACGTCCTAGAGCATTACCTCTTTTAAAACAAAAGGGGGGAAATGCAGGAGCCCTGTTTGGGGAGATGACTTAAATTGCGGTTGACTATGGGCCATGGAGATTTGGGCATTGCCACCTTCCGTAGTCTCACGGGACTTGGCCCGGGATCTCGAGTGACTTGAGCCGAGATTGCTGATCAGGTCTGCGCCATTTTTTGGTGGTGTGTGTGGTGCGTGTTAGTCGTTGTTAGAGCCAGAGAGAAAAGTTATCAGAATAAAAAGCTGTTTGTGTCCAGTTCGCCTCTGAACTTCTTCCCGCGGCTTCGTTGCTCAAGGACGGAGGTATCCTGCAGATGGGTGGGGGTGATGATTGCACAACAGAGTGAGTGCACTCGACGCCACCAACCTGTGCACTTAAAAGTAGCTAAGAAGGCCAGTTTTCATGTCTGTCTTCCCACAATTAAACAAACAAACAAAAACAAAACAAACATCTTCAAGCACTCTTCCCTCAGCTCCCGCAAAAAGTAGTACAAATACTGAATAAACTGTTATTCATGTAAATCGGACACTTCAGGTGTTGCAGAATGATTATTAACACTTTGTGGCGAATGCTCATATTTGCAGTTATTGGGAGGAATCAGCCCTGTTTACTGGGACTCAGCACAATACATTACTGTCATTGCTTTTGGATGTCTCTAGAAATTCCCTCAAGAGGGGGTAAATGAGATCATAATAACTGAAATAGAAATGAACTGTAAACTCCACTTAATAACATACGACCTGAAATCACTTTGCTAGTTCTACCTCTGCTCTCAAAATTTTTCTCCCTCCTCGGCACTACTCTTTCTTCTTTCTCTCTTCCCTTTGGTTCCCCATTTGCTCTTTGTTCCAGTAGGTTAGGGTAGAAACAGATTTGCATGGCACAGAAATATATGTCTCACCTCGC
>CM046668.1:67424596-67448712 GCA_025594165.1 Tamias sibiricus
ACAGACACCAGGGTGGTGTGGGCGTGTGGACGATCCCGTGAGGGACAGCCACAAGGTGGCCATCTTGAGGCCCAGGAGAAAGCTTCAGAAGAAACCAGCCTTACTAGCATCTTGATCTCCAATTTCCAGATTCTAGAAAATATGAGAAAATTTATTTTTTCTATGAGAAAAAAAAAAAAAAAAAGGGATGTTTTTCAGGTGCTATATGGAAGCTCCTATCGTTTAAGTCCCCAGGGTGTGGCGTTTTGTTTTGGCAGCCCTAGCAAACTAACACACAGTGTCAAAAGTTGAACTGTTAAACTAGATACTGTGTTTGCCTTAGATTGTATGTGTATGAGATATTCTCCAGAAACTTGCCAACATGTGTACTTCATTCTCTATCGACCTGACCTAGAATCTATTTGATTATCCAACCTAATATTCATTCCTTCATACTGACCATAGTTGGTTCACCTTCTGATGCCACCCTCCCTTGCTCTCCAGACCTGTGCTATTTTGTAGAGTGCCAGCCTCTGTGTAGTGCCAGGACCACTGGCTCATGGCTGACGACCATTGAAAAGCACTGGCAGGAGTCTGAAGGGTGGAAAGAAAGGAGAAGCAAGAGCCAGGCATGGTGGCGCACACCTGTGATCCCAGCACTTGGGAGGCTGAGGCAGGAGGATCGCGAGTTCAAAGCCAGCCTCAGCCATGGCGAGGCACTTAGCAACTCAGGGAGACCCTGTCTCTAATAAAATACAAAAAACGGCTGGGAATGTGGCCCAGGGGTCGAGTGCCCCTAAGTTCAATCCCTGGTACCAAAAAAGAAAGGAGAAGCTCCCTGCCCTGTTAAACCCCCACATTTTCTGGGTGAAGAAATGAGGCTCTGCTCTTCCGGTTCTAACTTCCATAGTGTGGCTTTGGCTTCTGATAGTCTCTGGGCCTCCAGCCTATCCCTGGAGTAACCAGTTTCCTGTATTGAGTTGCCTATTTTTAATTCCTAGAGTAACTTCTTTTCTGGTTGGACCGGAGTGATACCCTTGTTTAATATTTTCTCCTCATTTACATAACCGCTTCACACCTCTCCATTCCCAAGCTCACTCCCACTAACTCCTCTCTACAAATAGAATCCACTTTAACATTCATTCTGGAATTTCTTTGAAGTGTAATTTCTGGCACTTCCAAAAGGAAAGAAAACTAAATGAAAAAAAAAAAAAAAATCAATCTTTTATAGTCCTATCTTCCAGTGGTAACCTTTAACCTTGGCTATGTTTCCTTTCAGTCTTTGTTTTTCTTTGTGTTTTCCAATTTCCCCAATATTTTCATGCCATTTTTATACAGTTGGGTTCACAACATGTATCTATTTTTGCAACCTATCTCTGTTAGCTTGACATTTTATCATAAGCATCTTTCCCATTTCCTTAGAACTCTTTGTAAGCATCATTTTTAACTTGCCAAAGAGACCAAAAAGGTAGAATTAGGGAGGATTCTGATTTAGGAAATTCTGTACTCCCAAAAGAGTGCGCTAGCTAGGTTTTGCCTCTGTGTTTCTCCAACTAGTTGCCCAGCAGGCTTTCGCCGAGGGCTTGCAGTAGCCGTGGCGTAGAGGGAGAAGGGAGACGCAGGTACTGGCGAGAAAGCCAAGAGGACACCTGCGAGGCAATTAGAGAGACACAGGAGATAAAAGGAAATCAACTGCTGGGTGGAGTACCCCAGACGATGTGTGTAATAGAAAAGCAGAGAGGGAGAGATCAATATGAGCTGGGCTGGCCCCCAGTCTCTTCCTGGGACATGATCAGAGGAACGAGTGAATCACGGGCCTGGAGGAGAGGGAAGCACTGAACTGTCAAGGGAAGGAGGGTGCAGGCTGTGGGCTCTGGGTTCTGGCAGCCCTATTAGTCCTGGCTCTGTCTTCTGTACTAGCTGCGTGATGACAGGCAAGTTATGAGCCTCCCTGGGCTTCACTTTGTCCACGGTAATCATGGTACCATCTGCTTTCTGGAAGAAAATATACTATTCAAAAAAGTTATGATCTTATTTTTTCCCCACTAGGATTAGAACTTTCTCCCAGGTGACCATGGAGGTGAATGATCTTTCTGAAAGCACTTGCCATTTGTTGTTACTTGTAGTAAAACTTCCATCTCCGTCTGTGGCTTGCCCTACAATAATGGGAAGTGAGTTGAATTTGCAGATGTGTCTTCTGGTGCATTCGAACCCAAGGGCACTGAGTTCCCTTGCAGTGTCATTTGTATGCCTTGTATTCCTAGCACTTTTTGGACATGTGACTTCTCAGAGTTCAGCCTGGTCTTGTTTCTGTTCCGGGAGTGGAAGGGGTGGGGATGCTCACTGCAGCTCCATGGGAAAAGGGTTGTGTGTTGGGGAGATAATGAGGTTTGTTAAGGACGCATGTTTGAGGACCCTGAGCTGGTCGATCTGAATTTTAGGAAGAGAAGGTAGTGGAAGCAGGGAGGAGGGGTTGAGAGAATGACAAGTATGAGAACATGTATGTAGTTGAAACTGTTACAGACCGGTGCAAATATTAGTGTCCCCAAATACCTTAGGAATCTGTTTGCAAAGTTGTTTTATTCCTACAAGCAGAGACTCTAGGAGAATCAGTGAGGAGGTAAAAACTTAGAAACTACATAGAGACTCTCAGAGGTGTGACGACAAACTCTGGTTCTAGCTTCACGTTAATGAACTTCTCTCCTGGAGCTCAGCCCAATGGGCGAGGGCTGGCCAGACCTCCCGGAGCCTCCTCCCTCCTCCCACAGATGAACTCACCTACTCAAGACATCCTATTGGGTCTTCCCCTTGAGAGCAGCCTGCTCTCACCTGATAGGCTGCTCAACCTCCCCAGCCGAAGGGTCAGAGCATGGGGCGCTTAGATGTGATTGGTCAGCGGTGGCGCAGGGTCCTGGGGAGCTGGCTCTGACTTTCTAAGAGATGTGATAAAGCATGTGGACATTTACAGCATCTCCTCCCGAGGCTCCCCTCTATGGGCAGAGGGGGAGAATTGAGGGAGTCTTTCCCTTCTCCTCCCCATGGGCCATATGGAGCCGCTCATCCTGTCCAACCAGCCAAAGGACAGTTCTTAAAATACAGAGCCTCACTAAGTCACTGCCCCCGGATGCATTATTCCTGGGCATAGAATCGACTTTGCAGGAGCCCGACTTTGCCTCTGCTGCATCTACCTCACGACTCCCTTGTCTAGATAACAATGAAGAGCCCGGTTTAGGTTTAGCGTGGGGTGCTTTGTCCATGCTTCTACACAAAAGGACAACTGCTGAAGGCGGCAAAGCTCTGCCTACCTCCCCCCTGCCCCAAATCTAACCTCAGGCACACGTCCAACTCACCTGCACTCTAGTGCACTCCTGTGATTGTTTTGATTCTTGTTTAAATCGCTCTTTTGCCTCAGGAGCCAGAGGGGCTCCACAGAGCAGAGTGCTTTGTCCTCAGAGCTTGGGATTCCCCCCACCTGTCCAGCCTGAATAATGGGAACATTATATATAATGTTTTTTATATACACACAGATATATATGTATATATATATATAAATATGTTTTATATATATATACACATATATATTACAATGTTATAATGGAAACATTTTATAATGGGAGGATTAGGATGTTTCCTGCGGCCCCACTAGTCTTAACTGAGACCCCTGACATCGCCCCTCAGTGGCGTCTGCGGGATGTACTTGGCCTCCCCTGGTTGAGGGAGCTGCAGCCGGCATCCCGGATTCACTTTCTTCCTGGCCCCCATGAAGTTGTTCATCTCAAAATGAGACAAACTGCAGGTGGAGCAGTTCTCAGGTAAAGGTCGTTTTAAAGACTGGTGGGGAAATAGGGCTCTGAAAACAAGTGAGGTGCTCTTTGCAAGAGGGGACTTGCGGCAGCTACTATTGATAAGGCTGATGGTAATGGAGACGGCTGCCGCCCTTTGCTGGATTGGAGAGCCTCAAGTCTTGATTCACGAATGGGGCAGAAGAGAGGAGGGCACGGAGGGGGCGCAGCACTGACAGCTAGGAATTCTTTATAAGCTCACATCAAAGAAGTTCCTCAGGAGCATATTCCCCTTAGGAAATGATTTTTTTTTCCCTGTATTGAAGTTGGTCTTTCTTTTCTTCATTTGTGAAGGCAAATTAATTTCATATTATCCTTGGCTATTTATTTCTGAATCTTCATCCAGTTTTCTTAATAAATGGAATGTATGCATAAGTGAGGTATAACATAAATATATTACGTAAGTATATATGCAACAAAAATAAAGCATACTAGACTTTCTTTTAAAAACCTAAACACTTTGTACACATCTTTCAGTATAATTACATTTCTATAAATTATTTTCAATAATATTCTATTTTATGGATTCCTCTTACAATGACAACGCTATTGCTAGCTAATGTTTACTGAATGTTTTCTTGCTGTATAGATACCTAGGAATACATCAAGCCCTGTGCTAACTGTCAACACTAGGAGGCAGGTACTTGCATTGTGCCCATTTACAGGTGAGGGGATGGATGATTAAAGAACTTCAGCAGTTTTCTATATATCACGCAATTCTTGAGGGACAGAACCAAGATTCAATCAAAGCATTCTGATCCCAGGCCCTACACCCATAACAGTGACGTTATCTGTGACCCCCCCCCCCCCCATTTATTTTTTAACTACTCTCTCAGGACTGGACTTTACAATTATTTTTTAATTACAGAAAAATCGTATATTTTGTGGTTTTGCACGTATCCATGATTTCCTCAGCTAGGTTTGCCTCACATTGTTCAACTATCTTTGAAGAACATGGTATCCTGCAGGTTTATGACATGTTAAAATTTTTCTGTGTACATGATGTTTTAATATTTGGTTTCCTGCTAACCTAGATGCCTTCAGTAGCTGAATGGATAAAGAAATTGTGGTATATGCACACAATGGAATATTACTAAGCATTAAAGGAGAGTAAAGTCATGGCATTTGCAAGTAAATGGATGGTGTTGGAGAGTATTATGATAAGTGAAGTAAGCCGATCCCAGTAAACAAGTGCTGGATGTTTTCTCTGCTATATAGGGCTGATCCTGTGGGGATGGGGAGGGGGCGTGAGAGGAATGGAGGAATTTTAGATAGGGGCAAAAGGGGGGGGGGAGGGGGAGGGGCATGGGGTAGGACAAACAGTGGAACGAGATGGACCTCATCACCCCAAGTCCATGTAGGAAGACACGAATGGTGTGACGCTACTTTGTGTACAACCAGAGACATGGAAAATTGTGCTCTATGTATGTGCTATGAATTGAAGTGCATTCTGCTGTCATATACAACAAATTAGAATAAATAAATAAATTTAAAAAAATATCTGGTTTCCTGAACATCCATGACGCGGCGGGGAAGGTGCCAGCCTTCTCCAGGTCCTTTAATCAATTCCAGCCCTCTACTCGTCAAGTCCCTGCCTCTGGCCTCCGACGGGAAGCCCAGAGTGTCGGGTTCTGCACAGACACCCCGGTCTGGTTGTCTTCCTCTCAGCTGACCCTAACCTGCTCTCATTCGATTTTGTTTCCTGGATTCCAGATTTTGATCGTCACACCTTGACTTTGTCCCCAGCCCGTCCTGACCCTTCCTGCTGTGGGGCTTTTCCCATGTGGGCAGCATCTCTCTCACAGGTTCTCTCTAAGTTCACCTTTGCAGGAGCCCTGTTTGGGGAGATGGCTTAAATTGCGGTTGACTATGGGCCATGGAGATTTGGGCCTTGTTGCCTTCCGTAGTCTCACGGGACTTGGCCTGGGATCTCGCGGGACTTGGCCCGGGATCTCGAGTGACTTGGCCGAGATTGCTGATGGGGTCAGCGCCATTTTGGTGGTGTGTGTGGGCACATGTTAGTCGTTGTTAGAGCCAGAGAGAAAAGTTATCAGAATAAAAAGCTGTTTGTTTCCCGTTTGCCTCTGAACTTCTTCCTGCGGCTTCGTTGCTCCAAGCGGCCATCGCTTCAGGCGGCAACACACCTTCTGACCCAGACTAAGCATCTCCACAGTTTATTCTAATGCCATTTCCAAGGGCCCACTCCTTTCTCCAGTCCTTAAGCAGATACCTGATAAGGAAGGATTTGTTCTTCGTCCCTATTCTAGCCCCTGTATGTCTAAATTGATCAGAAACCTTCTTTTCTATTTTCCTTGCTCTACAGTTTGTCTAGGAAAGTTCTTTCCATCTGCCAGACAACTCTCCTCATTATGTCTTCAAAGACACGCCCCTGCATGTTCTTTTACCCCACCCCTCCTGCTGTTCTGCCATGCTCTTATCAGGTACCTGTAGCCCTCTCCTGGTTCACACTTACTGACATGGTTCCATGGATTCATTCTCTGCACCCAGGTTCAGCTCTGTAGGCTCTGTATGATTTTTAAAAACAATACGTCATTTGTGCAAACACAGAGACACAGGCATATATAACAGTGAGGTGCTGCTCCTCCCCCTCCTCCTCCTCTTCCCCCTCATCTTCCTCCCCCTCTCCTCCTCCTCCTCTTCTTCTTTCTTTCTTTCAGCTAATTATCAGGTTCTCAGCCACCTGGAGGGGAAATGGTAGGTGTTCAGTGGCAAAAGGAGCTTTCCCTTGCTTACTCCTAAGGATGACCTGACCTCAGGATGTCTCTCGAGTATAGCACTGGGAAGAGCAGGCAGAGACCGTAGATGAACCTGGGTTTGACTTTGCACTCCAAAGAAACTCACTATTTGTGTGGTCATAGTCAAGTTCTTTAACTACTTTATGCCCCATTTTCTTCATCGGAAATAGGGATAATATCCACTTAACCAGTCTATGGTGAAGATTAGATTTCCAGAAAGTGTACGTCAAGTCCTTTGGCGTTCCACAGCTCGCTGCACAGTAAGTGTTCAGTGTTTTTTCATTAAAGGGTTTGAGGTAGGAGAGATCAAGAGGCAATTTGTGTTCTCACTGTTGTAAATGCTTCCCCGGAATGAGGACAAGCTGGGAATCGCCTGGCTGAGCTTCTGGGGGCTTCTCTCAGGGAGGACGACAGCCCTGAAACAAAGTCATGATTTCCTCTGGGCCGGGAGTTTCCATCCTGTCTCCATGAGTGGGCTTTTGGGGAGGTCTATCCAGACCCCATAAATGCACAGAAACACTGTGGGTGCATGTACACGTGCGATTTACTAGGACGAAAATCTGGGGTTTTCCTCAGACTCTCAAAAGGGTCATTGACTCTGAAAAAGGGAATTGCTGCTCTAGAGGCTCCTGTGGCTCCTGCACCCTTTCCTTTTCCCATCGACGTGGCTGTGGACTGCAGTGAACGGGTGGAGGCATCCACAGCAGGCCCCAGAGGGGGTCACGGGTCCTGGCCAGACTCAGGAATCACCAGGAAGACAGACGTCAAGATGGCACAGTGGGTCAGTGCCTGTGGAGAGTTAGGGGCCAGGAAGGGACAGGTGCCAGGGGCCAAGGTCGTGAAGGCATGGGGAAGAGCTAAGGAAGCTGAGGAAATGCTGGGAAGGCAGGGTCAGGGAGACTCTGGGCTGAGGCCACACTGCCTGTGTGATCGCTGCACTGACTTTCTGAGCACCCACCCTGTTTGCCTGTTCTGTGCGTCATTCCCCGCACCCAGATGCAGCTCAATAGGCACTGTACGATGTTTTTTAAAACAACACTGTGTTTATACAGACCCTGAGAAACAGACACAGGACAGTGAGGGATTGCTTATCTCTTTATCTTGGTTTCAGGCCTGAGGCTCCCAGGCCAGGCCATTTCCTGTTTCCCTTCTCCTCTGCTTTCATTGCACCAAGAATCCTGCCTCCAGGATTTTTCTCGGCTGGGAGATCCAAAATCCAGGCATCTGCAAACTGCATCTGACGAGGGCTCAGTCATTCTAGACAGGGGCTTCCCTGCAGTCTCCATGGCAGAGGGGGTGAGCAAGCGCCTTGGCATCTCTTTCTTAAGGCCACTAATCTCAGCCACGAGGGCTTCACCCTTATGACCCAGGGGCCTTCCAAAGACCCTGTCTTTAAATATCACCCATGTTTATAACTCAGGGTCAGAATTCCAGCATATGGTTTCTCTAATCCTCAGTTTTTCATCTATTAAGTGTGGAAAGTAGTATTGTACCCCTGAGGGCAGGCGTGAGGATTAAACAACGTAGAACACAGAAAGCATTCTGGGAGCACACACCTAGGCAGCAAACTTTAATTTAATAAGCGCCAGCAGTCATCAACCACAGAGTCCCACAAAGGCAGGGAGAACAGAACCCAGCCAGGCAGGGCTCAGGAAGGCAGGAGCGGAAGTCTGGGCTCTTGCGATGCTTGATCTACAACCCTTGTGCTTCCTGCGGTCAGCTGTCCTCAGGGGAGCTGGTCCTTGGGGGTGCCTGCTCTTCCCCAGCTGAGCTTCCCCAACAGGTGGACTGTGAGGCTGGGTACCTGCTTCCTCCTCCGTGAGGTGTCTTTAAGATGGGAACAGGGCTGTTCAGTCAGCCTACACCCTGGCCGTTCCGGTGTTGGCATGTCCCACTTCCCAACTTGAGGGCCTGCCCTTTCTCCCAGCAACATGATCATCACACGTTGTCTTCTAACACGTGTGTAAGTAGAAACACACGGATCCCTAAAATGGTAGGGAGGGGCTTTTCCTGTACTGGCATTCAGACTCGAATGGCTGGAAGGTTGAGCAGAAATCACCTTGACCTTGAGCTTCAAACGCTGTGAAGTCTGGAGGGCTGCCTATTCCTTGGAAAGGGGGTGGCCTTCACTTTAAGACAAGCAGGATGAATTATAAAAAGAAAGGGATGTCTTCAAGGAACTCAATTTTACAGGCCTTGTACAAAAAGTTAAGGGAAGGGCAGAGAACTGGACTAAAGCCAACAGGAGGCAAGCTTGGGGACGGTGAGGACCGAGGAGGGTTTTTGTCCTCTGCTGGGGAAGAAGATGGTGTATTATAAAGGGAGACGGAGAAGGCCGGGGTGCAGGCCTGCTCTCCAGCTTCGACTGTCTCCAGTCACAAGAATACACTTCAAATTGGAAAATGCAAAATAGATTATAAGATCCAATGGCCAAGAAAGGTGAGGGGACAGTAAAAGCCCTAAATGACTGTGAGAGTCATAGCCATACTGGCTGTAGTGGCACACACCTGTCATCCCAGCAGCTTGGGAGGCTGAAGCAGGAGGATCGTGAGTACAAAGCCAGCCTCAGCAAAAGCAAGGCTCTAAGCAACTCAGTGAGACCCTGTCTCTAAATAGAATACAAAATAGGGCTGGGGATGTGGCTCAGTGGTCAAGTGCCCCTGAGTTTAATCCCTGGTCCCCCCCCTACCACAAAAACAGAGTCACAGCCATACTAATTGTTATCAAATGCCTCCCCACTATGTGCCACAGAGACTTGATCTGCATGGTCTCCCTGTGAGGCTGGTGTTATTAGCCTTCTTTTACGTGTGTGTTCACAAAGCAGAAAGAGTAAGCGTGCTGGCTTTTTAGAGCTTTGGAAAATTAGAAGTCAACTCTCCACCCACACTGCTCGGAGAGGGTTCTGCAGCCCCACCCTGAAGGGATTTGCCACGGGGTCACTGAGAAACCCTTAAGAATCATAGAGACGGGGCTGGGGTTGTGGCTTAGTGGTAGAGTGCCTGCCTAGCACGCGTGAGGGACTGGGTTTGATCCCCAGCACCACATAAAAACTAAATAAAATAAGGGTATTGTGTCCATGTACAACTAAAAATGTCAAAAAAAAAAAAAAAAAAAAGAATCATTGAGAAGAATGAAAGTCTAGAACTTGAAAAGACAAGAATTGTGAATTTGGGAAATTGGGAAATTGTAGACTTGGAGGCTTGATCTTATTAACTGGCAAAATTTTAGAATCCTAGCTTTTGCGTTAACTGGTTGTATAACCATGGGCAAATCACATAACCCCTCTGGGTTTTAATTTGTTTAATTTTGTTTTGGCACAGGAGATTGAAGCAAGGGGCACTTTACCACTGAGATATATCCCCAGTCTTTTTTTTTATTTTTTGAGACAGGATCTTGCTAAATTGCAGAGGCTGGTCTTGAACTTGTGATTCCCCTATAAAATATGGGCTTAAATCATAAAATCTTTAAGTTTCCTTCTAAAGTATTCATCCTAGTAAGTTCCTTTAACATGTCCTGACAATATGTATTTTAGTCTTATCTCCTTCAGATAAATCATTTTTACCCTTTGTCAAATGCCCCAGCCTTTCTTCGAAGGACAGAAGAAGAAGATGGAGTTTGAAGTAAAATAGTTGTAGATTCAAACCTTACCTCTTATGAAGGAGCCCCAATTAGGGAGATGGCTATTGCGGTCAGCTGGAAGCCATAAGTTCCACCTGATAATAAGTATGTATGTGACGCACCTGTAAATGCACGTGACGCACCCGCAAAGCTAAAGGTATATAACCGGGTGAAAGCGGTCGGAGTCAGGAGAAGAATGAATTCATTCAGTCAGTCATGCAGTCGCTCGGTCGGAAGAAGAGTTCGGGTCGGAGAAGAAGAAAAGAATCAGAGTGGCCAGAACGTAGGCAGAGCGGTTACAGAAGAGAAACCAGATAGAAGAAGTAATTCCTGGTCAGAGTCAGGCCGAGGCTCCCGAGGAAGAAAGAAGAAAGAACAAAGAAGAAAGAAGCTCTAAAAGCTAAGCTCTCTCTCTCTCTAAAGAAGAAATCTCTCTCTTTCAAGCTCTCTCTCTTTCTCTCTAAGCTCTAAGAAGAAAAGCTCTATCTTTCTCTCTAAGCTCTAAGAAGAAGAAGAAAAATCTTTCTTTCTCTCTCTAAGCTCTCTCTAAGAAAGTAGAAGTAAAAGTAGTAACAGCTTTACTCTGCCTCCGAGAGTTTTCCTCCCGCGGCGTTGTGGCTGGCCACGACAGGCAGCTTACACTCTTATACATACAGTCAGATGACCTTAAACAAATTCTAGAAACCTTTTGTACTTGTTTTCTTTTCTGTAAAAATGCTGATCTTTCACATATTTCCATTTATCTTACAGCATTGTTTTAGGGTCACATAAACTAATATGTATAAGACACTTAGCTCAGTGCCTAGAATTTAGCAAGTACCCAGTAAATGCTAGTCCCCCTATTTTATTGATTCTAAGATGTTTTCCCCCCAATGCACACATTTTGCCATCTCTGAAATCAGGGCGCATCTTACAGTTTATGGTGTGTAGCAGTTTACTTGGCAGCAGTTTTTTTCTTTCTTAATGGCACATAAACTAATGATGCGTTTTACAACTCATTAAATATGGGATTTCCCCAGCGTGAGTCTCACCCCTGAGGTTCTCCCTTCTCCTCTGGGATATGCAGCCTTCCCTAACTTCTTACAGGCCGTTATCTTTTCTACAGCAAAGCAGAATTAAGGGATGGAACAGCTGGGGAGGGGTCGGTCTCAGCCATCATTTTGTCTGGCTTGTTTATTTTACTGGTGTTGAAAATAGAGGCCAGAAAGAGGAAGATAAATAAGAAAAAGCCCCCAAAGAAACTCAGGTCTTTGTCTTTGGATTCCTTGTCCAGAGCTCTTTTCTACATCAGCAGCATTGTTAGCATGGAATAATCCTTTAGCTTTGGTTCAGTTGTTCTGTAGATACCTGGATCCTAGTTGAATGGTGGACACTTTCAAATCTACATCTGGATTTTGAGAGGAAGATTGTAATCTTAGAGCTGCAAAGCTGAAATGACTAGATTGTTAAGTATTCTTCCCATTTACGTGCAGAATCATAGAATTTTATAGTTGAGGGGAAGATTTTTTTATTTTATTATTTTTTTTTTTTTTTTTTTTTTTGGTACCAGGGATTGAACTTATGGACACTTAACCACTGAGCCACATCTCCAGCCCTTTTTATATTTTGTTTTGTGACAGGGCCTCACTAAGTTGCTTAGGGCCTTGATAAATTGCTGAGGCTGGTTCTGAACTTGTGATCCTCCTGCCTCAGCCTCCCAAGCCGCTGGGATTACAGGCATGTGCCACTGCACCCAGCAAGGGGGGAAAAGATTTTTTAATGTGGTAACTTATAATGCTCTCACCTTTACAGTCATCTGAATTTGCAAGGCATGCTCTCTGGAGGCAGTATATTTTCTCCCAGTTCTTGTGCCTACAATTGCAGGAGCTGACAGTATGTGGATGATTGTGTCTTAAATTGTGAATGGTTTCTGCAGTTTGGCTGCTCCCAGGTCTGTACAGCTGAGCCCAGTGACAAATCAGTCACAGAGTCCAGACGCTTCATTGACCATTCATTCACTCTATCACTTGGTGCTTGCTGGACACCTGCTATCTGCCACCCACAAGCACACACACAACCTCAGCTGATTCTCACAGTAGCTTTAGGAGGTTAGTCTATATGCATTTCACAGAAAGGAAAACTGAGGACTAGTAATGCTAAGTTCCTTTTTATGAGTTGGACATTAATGAATGTTTCAGGTGAAGGATAGGGGTAGGGCATTCCAAACCAAGAGAGATCTTTGTTGCAATAAGAAAAAAAAAGTCTACAACAAGAGTTTCAATATGAATTATTCTATGCAAGAGATATGAACAAATAAAAAAATACCAAAACTCATAGACAAGAAACACAGTGTTCAATATGGAGCTTATTAGTGCTCAGCATTAATCGTATCAGTTCAATATGGAGCTTATTAGTGCTCAGCATTAATCGTATCAGCCGTTCTAACTGAGTCAGTAGGGTCGAGGAAGAGTCCTTGTCTCATGGGTCATTAGAACTTAAGGTGTTGGAGATACCCAGTGGGTCTCTTCTTTTTCTGGCTCTGAGTAGCTGACTTCCTCTCCTCTTTAGTCTCATTTTAACAAATGCTCCTTTACAACTAGAAATCTACCTTTATTGGAGGCTTTACAACATACACACACATATACTGAGCTGATTCCCAGTCATTTTTAGTTTTTCCTTTTGGTACAGGGTCTTGTACATTGCTGAGGCTGGTCTCCGACTTGACCAGCCTCCGGAGTCACTGGGATCACAAGCGAACACCACTGTGCCTGGCTTATATCCAGAAATTTCTAAAACTCATTTTTTTTTTGTGTGTGTGGGGGGGTGGGTACCAGGGACTGAACCCAGGGATTCTTAACCACTAAGCCATATCACCAACCCTTTATATTTTATTTAAAAACAGGATCTTACTGAGTTGCTTAGGGCCTTGCTAAGCTGCTGAGGCTGGCTTTGAACCCACGATCCTCCTGCCTCAGCCTCCCCAGCCACTGGGATTATAGGTGTGTGCCACCGCACCTGGCTTAAACTCATTTTTTGTTTTGTTTTGTTTTGTTGGCAGAAGTGTTCTCAATCAGGCTATTATGCAATGTTTTTTTTTTTAATATTTTATTTTTTTTATTTGCTTTAGTTGTACACAATGCGTTTATTTGTATGTGGTGCCGAGGATCGAACCCGGGGTGAGCGCATGCTAGGCGTGCACTCCACCGCTGAGCCACAACCCCAGCCCTATTATGCAATGTTCTGAAGGAGCAGAACAAGTGCAAACCTGTTTGAAAGGGTTTCTCCCTTGACGGGAACACTCCCCAGTCTTTGGAGAATGTCTCACCTTTCTGCAATTTGAGCTGCAGACTTCAAACACCACTGGGCAGGCTGGCTCAGCTCAAGCTGAGCTCATGTCAGATCACTCAGCTTTTCACTGATCCAAGAAAGGGGCACTACGAATAAGCACGTGTGCAAGTTTTCCATTTTTAACTCTAGAAAATAATGAGTCTTTTAGCTTTGCGAAGAATTTTTTTTCCCATGTGGTATAGGAGCCCTGTTTGGGGAGATGGCTTAAATTGCGGTTGACTCTGGGCCATAAGGATTTGGGCATTGTCGCCTTCCGTAGTCTCACGGGACTTGTTGCGGGATCTCGAGTGACTTGGCCGAGATTGCTGATCGGGTCAGCGCCATTTTGGTGGTGTGTGTGGCGTGTGTTAGTCCTTGTTAGAGTCAGAGAGAAAAGTTATCAGAATAAAAAGCTGTTTGTCTCCAGTTTGCCTCTGAACTTCTTCCCGCGGCTCCGTTGCTCCAAGCGGGCATCGCTTCAGGCGGCAACAATGTGGGAACCTGAAGATTTCCCTTCCTGTCTGGGCTCCTCAGCCGCCTCGCCCAGCGACCTTGGCAGGCGGTGATCAACCGCTCTGGTTCCCACTGGACATTTTGATCAAGTTTCAAAAGTTAATAATCAGACTTTTTGAAGAAAGATGTGAGCCGACAGACGGCGCTCGTTTTCCTCCCTAGACTTGTGTGCACACACCAAGGAGGGCCGTGTCTTTGGCTTCCCTGGGTGGCAGGCCTGTTTCACGGACTCTGGGTCCTTGCTGGGGGGGCCCTCGTCGATTGTAACATGGGCTGTTCTCCATCCATCCAGTTACTGGTGATGGGGAATGGAGTACAATGGAAACCCTGGCACTGACCCTGCCCTCAGGGAACGTCACCTCTGTAGCACATTTGTCCACTGATAGCACTTTCTGCCACCATGGGACTGTTTCCTGTCTGGGCTGACCAATAATCACAGCCACTCACCATTAGTGTGACTAATGTGACCGAGGAAGGGAATTTTAAATCTAACTTGATTATTTAGAATTTAGGAAACTAGCATCACGCTATCCTGGCATCTTTTTTTTTTAATTTTATTTTTATAATTTTTAATATGTACAACTCATAGTGCATATATTTAGTATCTTTTTACATACAGCTGTTTGTATACAAAGTGTATTCATACAATTCAGGTCTTCAATCATGCATTGAGGAAAATGGTATCCTGGCATCTTAATCGACATGCATTGGTCGAGGGGTCCCTTCGGGCCACGTGGCGTGGAGCAGAGAACGCTTTACTGAGATGGGGGCCCACAGACTCATCACGTGACTGTGAGCCTTTCACTGAGTCTCATTTTCCCTTTCTGTGAGAAACTAGAAGCTTCATGAAGACCTGGGGCTGGGTTGTGGCGCCGAGGTAGAACCCTCGCCTAGCACGCATGAGGCACAGGGTTCGATCTTCAGCACCACATAAAAATAAAATAAAGATATTGTATCCACCTATAACTAAAAAATAAATATTAAAAAAAAAGACTTTCTCCCGCCAGTGCTTTAGATTTGAGTCTGTTTTCTTGCATCCCTGTTGGGGCCCTGTGGAACGGGGCGCATTTCATCTCAGCCCAGGGGACTACGGGAAGGATAGCCGTTGCCCCTCTTCAAGTCACTGGGCCTGCGGGCATGAGCTGTTTGCAAGACATCAGAGTTCTTCTGGATGAAGGTAGTGGGGGACAATGATAAGAAGAGGAGGTGTTTTTGTCTGGGAGGCTGGGGAAGATGTGAAGGGTGGAGGCCCAGCCCCTTCCTGTGTGGTGCGCCATCGCGGTGTGTGGTCTAGCGGTCGCAAGGACGCATTCAGTTTCAAGAGAGAAAGTAGCTGATACATATAGTAGGACTTTACTGTGGCTGGCATTTTGTGAAGAGTTAAAAGTGTCTTCCCAGGCCTGGTCCTTCTGCGCGTTGTAGTGGGGGTACTAAGACAATTACATTCACAGGGACTCGGGTGACTCTGGTTATTTTGACACAGACCTCTCCCCACTTTGGGAACCACGTCCCTTCGGTTCCCCAAATGAGAACAGGGACATAGTCACATGGTCATCTGGTATCCACCCCCACATGTGCCAGGCGGACTCGTACCTGCTAAGAGGTCGGGGATGTGGTTGGAACATTTATGTCCTGTTACCTGAGACAGCAGGTATATGCAGGTAGGGGAGGGATGGCCGGGCCTTCTCTGACGGTGATCATGGATACAGGGGTCTGCCTTCCCTGAGGTGGGGTGGAAGGTGAGAGGAATTCAGCCAGAGCCTAAAAGCACAGGCATGCTTCAAGTTCAGATGGGCATTCCACCCGTACTTGCATTCTCAAAAAGGCATTTTAACTCATACCTTCCTTTTTAAAAGAATTGTTTTGTAGTTGTGCATGGGCAGAATGTCTTTATTTTATTTGTATATGGTGATAAGGATCAAACCCAGTGCCTCGACCACGCTAGGCCAGCGCTGTGCCACTGAGCTGCAGCCCTGGCCCACCGTACCTTCCTTTGGTATAGGGCTTTGCAATTTGCCGACTGACTTCCCTCAGTCGATTTGCTCCTTAATGAAGCAGCACTGAAATGTCCCTTTGAGGAAGTTTAAGGTGGAGAGGACGAGGAAGTTCCCCCGAGTTGCTAAGGTTTTGTACGTTGAGCCCCAGTCTTTGACTTCAAGTCTGGCATCCCTTCTGTCATCCAAGAGACCCAGGAGCTGCATGAAGGTCACAGTCAAGAAGCGCTGGGAGAGGGCATATCACCGAGAGTTGTGAGTCCTTATCATACAGTAGATGAGGACTCCAGCAACAGTCCAGCTGTAGCACCGGGCTCGGGAGGCTGTTAGGCTGTGAAACTGCAGTGCTGTTAGGGGGAAACTGGTGGTTGCCCTCTTCTAAGTCCACAGATCTGCCTGCTTCCCTTGAGCCCACCACGGGACAAGGCCAGGAGCCTCAGTCCCTGTCGCGAAGTTATAAGGGGTCGAGGTCTTTAACCCTTCATAACCCGGGGTAAGCTTCCTTTGTCCAGCAAAGTAAGCCAGAAGGGTCCGCCTCAAGGAAGATGCTAGATTGGGGAAGCAAAGGCCGCCGGCATTCCCTCCCCCGCCTTCAAAAGACACAGGAACATACCGGGGAGCCCGGTCAGTGGTCAGCGCCCAAGCTCAGGTTTATTTAGGAAAATGGCCAGTCTTCTAGTGGACAGAAGCCGATCAGTAAGCAGCTTATAGAAGCATGTAAAGGGCAGAATCCTCTGCCCCATGCTTAGGGCGGTTCCGGTTCTCACGCTACGTCACGGCCACGCCTCCTGCACGGGCACATCTCATAGGGCAGAATCCTCTGCCCCATGCTTAGGGGCGGTTCCAGTTCTCACGCTACTTCACAGCCACGCCTCCTGCACGGGCACATCTCATAGGGCAGAATCCTCTGCCCCATGCTTAGGGCGGTTCCGGTTCTCACGCTACGTCACGGCCACGCCTCCTGCACGGGCACATCTCATAGGGCAGAATCCTCTGCCCCATGCTTAGGGCGGTTCCAGTTCTCACGCTACCGTCACAGCCACGCCTCCTGCACGGGCACATCTCATAGGGCAGAATCCTCTGCCCCATGCTTAGGGCGGTTCCGGTTCTCACGCTACGTCACGGCCACGCCTCCTGCTTAGCTTAGGTCCCTAACAGGGCGTGGTGGGCAACCAGAGCCAGAGGGTTTCATTCCCTCGGCTGCCAGTGTCCAGAAGGCCCCGCCAAGTCCCAGCTTGCTGAGCGGCAGCAACACTACTGCGGAGGAGACTCCCTGCCCTTGCCCCCTGCTCTAGGTTGTCTCTGATAAGATTTGTTTCCTTTGCTGTGCAGAAAGTTTTAGTTTGATGTGATCCCATTTGTCTGCTTTTGCTTCTCTTTTCTCTGCTTTGGAGTATTTCCAGAAAAGAGAAGTGCTTTAACATAGATTGGAAGTCTGATTGTTTCTTTATGTGGTCTTCATCTACTTTTACGAGGTTATGATTTTAAAATGTTTTAATTGTAGAGAATTAGAAAATTATAGAAAAGTAGAAATGAAAAAATGAAGCATACCTATAATCCCACAGCATACAAATGCATTATATATGTATGTGGGATCATACCAAGTCATTATTTCAGAAGTTCTAAATGCAGCTGAGTCGCAGTAATTTTGTATCATTCAACCTAACCTACATGGTACAGGTATCATAGTATGCTGAATTTCTTAACATATTGTGTTTCTCCATGAAATCAAAAATCAAAACAAAAATTTTAATTGCTGATTGTTATTCCATTTTTACCCATCTCAAGTTTATCTAACTATTGCCTTCTGTTGGATGTTTAGGCTGTTTACAGTTCAGGGCCACAATAAACACGTGCTGCATGAAATCTCTTATCTTCACATTTTGTCCTCATTTGCCCTTTGCTCCTTAGGATAGACATGGGGGGAATTACCAAGTCGTTTGTTATACATAGTACTATAATTGTGATTCAAATTACTGAATTGCTTTCTGGAAAGGCTGTAGCAATTTTACTTGTCTTAACAGGAATATGGGTGCAGGCAAGGGTAACCGAATCCTTGGCAGCATTGAGGATGATTACTTTTTCAAGATCCTTGCAAATTTAATGGATTTTAAACTATCTCATTGTTTAGTTTACATTTCTTTGGTTTCTAGTTAGATTGACTACTTTTTCTTATGTTTATTAGTCATTTCCTTCTTTTTTGAAATGCGTATTTCTATTCTTTGTTCTTCCAATAGGGAATAGTATTAATAGATTATCATATTTCTTGTAAATGTTTCCCAGCTTGTCATTCCCCCCCCCCATTTTTACTGGTGCATTATAATTGTACATAACGGTGGGATTTTTGTTACGTATGCATGCACACACAACATAACAATAAACTCGCCCAATGTCATTCCACACTGTTCCCCCCATTCCCGGCTCTTTACTTCTGCTCTACTGATCTCCCTTCAATTTTCATGAGAGTCCCCCTACCACCCACCACCTTGCTTTTCCCTTTTCCTCTCTTGCTTCCACATATGAGAGAAAACATAGAACCCTTGACTTCTGAGTTTGGCTTATTTCACTTGACATAATGCTCTCAAGTTCCATCCCTTTCCTACAGTGTCATTTGCCCTTTTAATTTTGTTCATAATCCAAGATAGAGTTTTAAATTTTATATAGATAAAGCCCTAATGTTTTCCTTTCTATTTTCTTTTAAGGCCTTTGTGCCGAAAGAATGCTTTCTTATATTCAGAGTTAAAAATGGAATAACAACCAGCAATTAAAGTTAAATACTCATTCATATTTTCTTTTAAGTTTTTTAATACGTCATTTTTAAGATTTGTTTTTCTTATCTAAGATTTATTTTGATGTGTTAAGAATTAACTTGCCTTTTTTCCCAAATAGTTTTTCCAGTAGTGTTTATTGAATACTTTATCTTTCCCTAATTGCTTTATATTCTTCCTTTATTGTATATTAGATTTTAAAATATGCCAGATACATATTACGGCTGTTTCGAGCTCCATTCATTTTTATGCTAATTCTTATGTCAGTTCCACCTTTTAATAATTGTAGTTTAAAAATATATTTTAATATCTGGTAGGGCAAGCTCAACCCATTATTCTTTTTTTTTCAAAAATATATGTAATTATTTTCATCTGTTTATTCTTCTAGATAACAGACTAGTTCAAAAATCACTGTGGCACATAGTAGGTACTTAGATATTCACTTAACACATGTCTGTTATTATTGATAGCTTTTATTTATTTATTTATTTAGTTATTTATTTTTTGTGGTACCGGGGATTGAACTCAGGGGCCCTCGACCACTGGGTCACATCCCCAGAACTTTTTTTGTATTTTATTTAGAGACAGGGTCTCACTGAGTTGCTAAGTGCCTCGCCATGGCTGAGGCTGGCTTTGAACTCGCGATCCTCCTGCCTCAGCCTCCCAAAGTGCTGGGATTACAGGCGTGTGCCACCGTGCCTGGCTTGATAGCTTTTAAACCAAAATTGTATTGATTTTATTTTATTTGAGACTTCTTCAGTGACTTGCATTCCTAGAACAAACAAGATTCACATACATAGCAAATCTTCAAGTGATATTTAATGAAAAATGGAATTTTTTTAAATAGCTCATTTGGATTTTGGTCCTTTTAGACAACTTCATCTTTGATAAATGGTAGCCACTTTTTTTTTAAAAAAAATTTATTTATTTACTTTTAGTTGTACACAATGTAATGCATTTATGTTTACGTGGTGCTGAGGATCGAACCCGGGCCGCGCACATGGGAGGGCGAGCGCTCTACCGCTGAGCCACAACCCCAGCCCGGTAGCCACTTTTTATTTGCCACAAAATTGTATCACGGAGTGAACAGCTAGCTGCATAACACAGTTGTCCTGAACTTTAAGTAAGCTTTCTTTTTAAATGATGTTTGCAGATGTTATCATAACCACAACTCAATTATTAAACTTTTAAGTGTTTGTTTTACAAAGATCTTGCATATGAGAGATTAACATAAAATGGAGGGAATTTGCTTTTTTCCAATTATTTCAGGAATAAAGAAGAAAAGCCTCATTCTAGATGAGAATTCTCACTGTTGGTCGGTGTCCGTAATTGGTCAGTGTGGCTAACTGACACAGGTTCTGCTTCCGTCACCGTGCATGTATTGCAGCGGTGACAGTGAGACCTGTGACATGTTGTAAAAGCTCATGAGTGGAAATACGTAACGCAAAAATGGTGTCACTTCAGTACTAGAAATGGTTAAGGAAATAAGTGCTGTGTGCAATTCAACTTTCAGGATCCGAAAGTCGGTTACTTAAAGAAATAAGATCCTCAATGTTCTAGATGGAGAATTGTGAAATCCTCCTCAGTGTATCCACAATTCAAGTAGAAATAGAAGCCTCCCCACCAAAAAAAAAAAAAAAAAAAAAAAAAAAAAAAAAAGATTAGCAGTCTTCAGTTCTTTTAAAAAGGGGATCCTTAAATCGGACAGCCAAGGAATCACAATGGGAAATTCCTTAAACAAAAATTCATTGAGTTTCAATAAAGTAAAAAAAAAAAAAAAAAGAATAAAGAAGATTTTGACAGAAAAAACATGAATTAAAAAATCAGCCATAATCCCACTTTCTAGAAATACTTACTGTGTAATGTGTGTATGCGGTATGTATGTATGTATTCATAGAGTGTTTGGGATAAGATTATATATTCTATTCTAAAATCTACTTTTCCCACTTAATAATATACCCTAAAATTTCCAAAGATATTAGTTATTCTTTATTAGTGTCATAGTTAATGGCTGCTTTGAATGGACATATCATAGTTTATTTAACCCATCCCTTGTGACTGAACATTTAGGTTGTTTCTGATTTTTCAGTAGTACAACATTGTGACAAGTATCTTAACTCCCCAGCTTCACATTATTCTTATCATATATGCTGTGCCTGAGCACATATGTGCAATTGTCCACAGACAAAGCAACCTCATGGCTCTTTGATCATGATAAAGGATCCCCCCCCCCCCCGCCGAAACCTAGGAAAAACCAAAGAAGACCAGGTATCCCGGAGTCCTGAATCACCTGAATTTGGCCTCTGGGCCTTTTTCCTAGCTCTCACTTTTTTCACCCTCTGTGAACCACCCATTCAGGACAGCCTGACAATTCAAGATTGAGAAAGGGAAAGAGCCCCAGGGTATGGAACCCCCTCAGTCCTGTTATTCTTTTGCCTTGCAGGCAGCTGTGGCTCTCCAGTGGGGTTCTGTGGTTGGTGGAGAAGCAGATGTTGGAGCTGCCTTATCTAGGTGGTGGTCCTGTTATGGGGACGTGATTTCAGTAGGCATGCTTTCCCAGAACACACCACCTGGACCGGTCCATCTTTGTGTGAAACACACTCACAGAGGCAGGGGAACGGGATCTTGGAAAGCAGGAGCAAGGCCTGCTGCTACCAGCAGGAGCACCTAGGTCCCAGTGTGTGGGGGCCATGCGGGCGGGAGATGCCCATGACCATAGTCATCTGGACACAGAAGGAGAGACGAGTGTCTAGGTGGCTGAATAGCTCAATGGGAGACTTTCCTTCACCTCTGGGAAACTTGGCTCAGGGGAGTAGGAGTGGTAAGAATGTTCACCAAACAGTCCAGCTTGAGCAGCAGAGGGAAACAATAAAAAGCCAGAGTAACCACACAGGTGGATGGAAGCAGCATGGCTTACAGGTGTGTAGTGGGAAAGTGAAGGTGAAGGTTTTTTTTTTTAATTATTTATTTATTTGCTTTTAGTTGTACACAATGTGTTTTATGTTTATGTGGTGCTGAGGATCGAACCTGGGCCACGCACGTGTTAGGCGAGCGCTCTACTGCTGAGCCACAATCCCAGCCCCTGAAGGTGAAGTTTTTAGTGGCATTTTTCTGAGTTCACTTAAATCCACTCATTTATTTACTTGCTCATTCATTCGCATAATCAGTACTTAATTATTAAACGTCTACTCGGTGTCAGGCCTCATGTTGAAGATGTCAAGATGAACAGGGGAAAGATAAGGAGCATTACGTTTTCTTTGCATCAGCTATGTGTCTGGTACGTACAAATAGATTTTTCTTCCTTAATCACCACCACAGTCAGTGAAAAAGGTATTCTTATCTCACAGAGAAAACAGAGACCCAGAGAGGCTAAGAAAGATGTCCAGTGACATGTGGATAATAAGTTCTGGAGTTGGGAGTCAGACCTAGTTCAGCCCAAATCCAAAGCCTGTGACTCAGGGCTCCTCTCAGAACATGCCTGTCTTGGGAGAGCTCACCATCTCCTGCAGGAGATGGCTTGTTGAGCAAACAGTCAAATAGCGTCCACGCATGCCCTACTGTGGCTACTGACCAGGAACACACAAGGAACCCAGGGCCTTGCACATGCTAGGCAAATGCTCTCCCCCTGAGCTACATCCTCAGCCCAAATAACGCCTTTCCTATCCTTTTATGACTCAGGCTCCAGGGAATCTTGTTCAAAAAGCTTGCAGACCCCTTCTGTTGACTTTGATCCTGGGTCACGTTGTTATCTTTCTGTTAGCAGGGTTATTGTTAATTTGGAAGGCTTTCATGAAAGGCAGTCCAGTTTTTCTGTCCCTCAGTAACTCCATAATGAGGGAGAACCATCTCTGATAAAGCTTATCCTTAGGGTGCAGGGTCCTTCACAGTCTCATTCATCTCCCACATGGGCCTCAGCTTTTTTTTTTTTTTTTTAATCCAAGCTAAGGAACTAAAATAATTTCATTGTTTTCTCTGCCACGGAGCCCGGCTTGTTCAGTAATATCATCATCCTTGGGTGTGTCCCTTCTCAGCTGTACGTGGACCACAGTTCTGCAATCCTGGGCATTACTTTGACGCTGATGATAGTTCATGTCTGGTTGACCTGTGGTCCCCGCTGAACCAGCATGGTCAGAATGTGGGCCAGGAGGGAGGAAGGGCTGGTGAGAGGAGAGTTGGAGTCCAAGGCAAGTGTCGGTGCCTCATTCTGACTGTCCATAGAGCAATGGTTCTCAACAACCAAGGGAGCCACGGTCCCTTTGAAAATCTCACAAAAACTGAATTCATACAGACTCTGTCTCAGAAAAATGGACACGGATGACATATGGGCAATGATTTCCATCTAGTCTCCTGAGGCTCTTGGGCCTCCCCCACCCCATATGTCATGAAGGCAGGGTTAGGAGGCCTGCCTCAGTTTGTGAGGTGCTTCAGGAACATGTACCTTTGTCCTCCGGTGAGCAGAGGGGAGGGTTGCCTGGGATGATGACCCCAGCTCCTCACTCTTTCCCGTAATTCTGGAGAAAGATTCATGAGACGTTCAGGTCATGACTGGTTTCTTGTTTAGCACTTGACAGTGTTGTGCTTTTTCTTAAAGAAAAGGCAGGTATCAGATGTCAGACTTTTTCCTGATCATGGCCACTTGTCAGTTTATCCTGGACTCGGGTTATTCTAGCTCCATGGGATGCTTTGGTATTTATCTCTGGCAAACATCAACTCATCTATCTGTTACTCTGGGGAGAGTCTAGGTCATGAGGAAAAGCCCACCGTGCCTTGGCTGCCCTCCTCTGTTCCTTGAGACCCTCCAAGTAGACCTTGGTACTCCCCACTACCCTGTCCAATCCAGGACCTCGCTGATGATCCCACAATACTTTGCCTTTTCTTCTGTTACTGCTATTCACTTTTTAGACATTTTTGTGAATCTGGAGTTTTATTATGTATTTGGAATTTTATGAATATTTCTTTTCCATATATACCTGGATATTGTTTCTTACATAACATGGAAATTACATGTGGGGTGTCTTTCCCCCTACACTAAAATTCCCTTTTAACCAGGTGTTCCACGTTGTTTATTTTTGTACCCACAGTGATTAGAACTTTTCTTGGCCCATAGAGGTTTTCAACAAAATTTTTAAAAAACTGAATTGGGCATGTTTAGATGCCCAAGGCAATTACTTAAGAAATATTGCTTAAAAATTGCTTAAAACTTTAGGAATTTTTCCATGGCTAACCCATCCACCTTCGATATAGTTAAGCAGCTTATCTAGAAACATGTATTGGGATACACACACACAACACACACACACACACACACACACACACACACACACACACCCCTATGGGGTC
>CM046668.1:67448812-67453812 GCA_025594165.1 Tamias sibiricus
TAATTTAGCAATGGCCAGTATTACAAATTTCTGCTTTTCAAAAGTAGCCCGTTAGCCAGGACTTCATACCTAATATTGACTTTAGAAAGTTAATATTGAAATTGGCTGCGATTAGTGTCCGTGTGGAATCATGAGAGAGGAAGAAAGATGAAGATGGAGGTAGGAATAGGAACAGCGATGGCTCAGGAGGGGAAGAGGCACGGCAATTATTAAACACCTGCGGTGTGGAAGGCACCACGGCACCGTGGGTTTGAAAGACAGTCTCTGGGTCATTCTTTAAGCACCAGCTATGTGGCAGGCACTGGAGACGACACCAGCTATGTGGCAGGACTCGGGTCAGCACCCACTTCCTGCCTTCAAAGAGCTGAGAGTCTAGTGAGGGGGCCAGTTGTGGCTGTGAGCGATAGCAAGGGGTTACTGCTTAGACAAGGTCACTACTGAGCAACTGCCAGGAGGAGAACCTTGGTTGTTGTTTTGTTTTCCTCCCCATTTGCATTGAAATCAGGTTAGCAGAGGTTCCTGAATGTCCTTGACCTACACGTCCCGTGGCCAGGGAGAAGCTCTTTGTCCCCCCATCTCTTCTACCTGTCTGTTGTGCGGGTGGAGAGGACACCACCGAGCCCGCCTGGCGTTTGTGGGTAGCAGTGATGAGGGACCCCGGAGTGGGCCTCGCTGCAGGCCCCCAGGACGGGGAGAGGCGCGGGGGTCTCTGCTGCATGCTGTGTTGTGTCGCTGACATAAAGCTGCCCCGTAGCTGTCACTGCCGGATCTCTTCCTTCCTCTCGGCACACACTTCCTGCCTGGGCGGTAGTTGTTTTAAGGAGAGCTCCAAGGGATGCATTTGTAGTTGCTGCAGGAGTTTTCCAACGGTCAGTCTCCTCAATAGCTCCTTAGCGGCTGTAAAGAGGAGACAAGAACTTCCACCTCTGTTTCTGCAAGTGTGTGAGCACACGCATGCACACGCAGCTCGTCATCGCATGCACACGCAGCTCGTCATCGCTTGCTCTTATTCCATTTTCTTGTCATTTTCTACCATTCTTGCCATGTCTCTCTCCTCTTATGTCAACTCAGGAAAGAGGGGAGAGAGATGGAGGATGAGGGGCATGAAGTTCTTCCCCTACCCACTAACAGGTTCCCTACCAAGCCCAGTTGCAGACGTGTCCCAGGAGTTCTGCTCACCTGTTCTCTACACAGACGGGCCCATGCCTTTGTGTCCTTTATGAGTCAATCCCATTTTGGATCCTCATGGGCTTCTGGCCTGGCTGGCTCCCAGGTGGTAACTCGCAGACAGATACCCTTCCTGCCACTCTTGGGATTTATGGAGAAAACCAAGAGAGACCGAGTCCCAGTGTCCCTGCCCCGATATCACACCACCGGCTTCTCAAACCTAGAGCAGAATGCGAGCTGGGCTCAGGGTCGGAGGCCACGGGGCCAGCACGTGTTCTGAGCCACATCCTTCCTCTGGGACCAGCCAGATGTCACCCAGCTCTGGCCCTTGCTGCTGCACAGCCCCAGATCTCTCTGTTTCCAAAAGCAGGTGTAGACAACGCCTGGCCTCTGCTTCCCAAGAGTCAGGGCTCCTCCAGCCTCCTGGCCGCTTAGTCTGTGTTTCTTCTCAGCTGGTAAACTCCACCTGGGGCACATTTTCTTGGTCCCTTCCTCTCTGCTTTGGCATGTGCTACTTCCCTCCACCTCTTGGCTCTTTCCTTGTTTAAAAGTTCATTCATTCAAGGCTCCTCTGGGGAGCCTGCCTTGACAAATCACCCCCACCTCACCACACTCACCGTCTTCTTGGGACCTGTGTGTGCTCGGCTTCAGCTCGATATTTTTTGAGCTGCTTTTGTGTGACAGGCACTGTGCTAGGTATGGGGGTAGAACAGCGAGTGTGACGGGGTTCTCATCCCCACGGCGTCAGGATCAGTTGATGGAGAGGGCAATGGAGATGTGCAAATGCCATTCAGGAGTGAGAAGATATGACTAGGAAGAGCTCGAGTTGATGGGGAAGTCAGGGAGACTGCACAGAGAAAATGGATTGGAGATTTGGGAGGTAGAATCAACAGAACCGTGTGACTGAATTGATAAATGTGCTGAAGGAGGAAGGAGGCGTCCTACATGCGCCCAGGTGTCTGTTTGGGCACCTTGGTGGATGACAGCACCGATTATCAAGATATTGTAGATACCGAAGTGCCAGGTTGGGGACAAGCTGAGGTCTTTATCAGAATCTCAGGATTGTAACTCCATCTTCTATTCAGAGTCGGTAGCTTCCTGGTGTCAGGGGAAAATGGGAACCGAACACTCCCAGAGGGCAGAAATCGGGTCCCCCACTCCAAGGGAGGGGATTTCATGCGGTGAACACTGTGTGCTCCTTGGACAGGGAGCTCCCTGGTGAGGCTCCTCTCCTCTCTCTGGTTCTGATGCAGCGTCGCCCAGCTTTGGAGGCTGGGCACCTGTGGATGGAAGGGCACAGATGGGCTAAAGAGGCAAAAACGGGCTCCTCTGTCCTCCAGGGCCATCTAGAGATGGCCTCTTGGTCTCTTGATCATGATCAATGATGACTTTATCGTGCTGAGAGTCGTCAGAGAAGGCAGAGTTTGGAGGGCGTGAAGGAAGACTGGTTGTGAAACTGAAATATCTGCTATGAAGTAGTAGCTTAAGGTGACAGATCCTGAGTGACCTGGACAGACAGTTTATGAACACTCTGGGTCACAAACAACCCAAGATGTGGTCTAGTCTCAGTGCCCTGGAGGGGTAAGTATCTATCTCCTAGAGAGCCTTTCTCGTCTAGTGCTGAACGTCAAGGAGGTATTGCAGGGCAAACATTGAATTTGTGGAATCCCTGGACAGTGACGAGGAGTCTTCTGTAGCAGGGCAGAAGGGTGCTGAGCAGCATTAGATCCAATTTCAAAGGCCCTGTTTACACCAGGATGAAGGAGGTTTCTCCCTCCACCCTCCCACCCACTGCTTCTAAGATCACTCTCTGGGACAGAAAGCATACTTTAGGGTTCCAGTACTTCCCCAAATGCAATGTGCACTTTGAGTCACCTGGGGTCCTTGTTAAGATGCAGGTTCCGACTCTGTAGGTCTAGGTTGGGATCTGAGATCCTGCGCTTTTGAACAAGGTCCTTGGTGGTAGGCAGTGCTTATTTCTTTGAGTAGCAAGCCTTTAGCATTTGCCTTTAGGAAGCCTTTCCTTTCAAAGTGGCACCGACTCACTGTTGTGCTGCAGTGCAGAGTTCTAAGAGCTCATTTGGCCAACCTCCATTTGGGTCCAATTTTGACATCTTTTTGTTCTCAGGGTCTCATCAATTCTTCTTGGGGGATTACTTGCTAGGCCTTATCTTAGGCCTTAGTGATACGAAGACAAAATAAGAAATGGATGAGGCAGGAGGATCAAGAGTTCAAAGCCAGCCTCAGCCATGGTGAGGCACTTAGCCACTCAGTGAGACCCTGTCTCTAACAAAATACAAAAGGGGGCTGGGGATGTGGCCCAGTGGTCGAGTGCCCCTGAGTTCAATCCCTGGTACAAAAAAAAAAAAAACAAAAACAAAAACAAAAAAAAAAACAAAAAATGGATCCTGCTATCCAAGGGACTTCCAAGCAGAGATGGATAGGTAGGCAAATAGGACAATGACCTGGTATCAGAGGCAGAACATCACCTGCACAGAATGCATGGGGCTCCCATGCTGGATACTCCAGGGATAGAGTAGAAAAAAGAGGCAGAAACCGAAGTATTGGGAAATTTGTCATCTTGCTGGCAAAATGGGGCTCAGACCCCTTTGAAACAAGATTCAAAAACTCACACATTTGTATCTAAATAAGTACAGGCTAAGGGGGTGTGACTGAGAACCAAAAGGAAATAAAGAGCGACCCATGGCTACCCTGGCAGCTTCCACCTCGGAGGGAGGCTAGCGTGCAGAACAAGGCACCCTGCCACCCCGAGGGAGTCACTGGGTTTTCCAGACCCACAAGGGCCAGCTCTGCCGTTCCTACCTGGGACCACAGGCGGAGGCTGGGAGCCAGAGTGAGGATGATTGGCACTTTCTCGCTCGGGGAAGAGTGAGCGACAAGGAAAATGTGAGGAGAAATAGGCAGCAGCAACAACTTGAGGGTGACACATTTGGGGCAAGAGACGCCGGATGGGGTCTTGGAGGGGACCATGCTGGAGGGTCCTGAGGAGGTGGCGGTGGTGGTGTTTATTTCCCTGCTAGACGCAGAACATTTCACCTTTGCTGATTAACAGAACAGCAGGCTTGTAGTCCTGACAGCAGGAGGACAGGAATGGGGTGGCACTGGCACCGAATGCCAGCGAAGCGTGCCTTTGTCCCCAGGGTTGTTGGTTTTGTTTTCCCTTCTGGCAACTCCAAGGAGTTAGGGGCTTCTCTTCAGAGGTAAGGAGGGGCTACTGTTTCAACGGGCTTTTCTCTTAAAGGAGGAAGCCATTGTACCACGGGGCTAGTGCTTTGGGCTTCGCAGTGCTGTCAGATACACCTCATTCCAGACGTGGCAGGTGCGGTGGCCACCTCACAAGTGTCCTGTCACGCACCTCCCACTCTGGCCAACCTGAAAAATCGGGTGGCCCTCCCTGGGCATCCCCATCCCAAAACTAATTCCAGGAAAAGAATAAAACGGATTCCAGGAAAGCCGGGACCGTCGTTCTATTTCCCCAAGGCACGCTGAGTCTCACTGGGGAATTTGATCCCAATACTTTCTTTCAAAGCAGATTGATTTGATGATCTGTGGATCTGAAAGGCCAATACGTATCAAGACAAGATTTAGAGAGTCTCAGCACGTTAGGGCTGAGTGGTACCCTGGAGATCATTGACTCAGATCACCAGTGCCTAGTGTGACAGTTGATGCCACTGACCTTGTGTGAGTCACTTGAGTAAGGGTTAACTTTCATTCAGTCGTTTATTCTTTCATCAAATATTTATTGAACATTTACTACTACTCTATTGAGACATGTACCTGATGGTAAAAACACATTGCTATTTTTTTTTTTT
>CM046668.1:67458812-67482145 GCA_025594165.1 Tamias sibiricus
ATAGGCCCCCCCGCACCCTCGTAGACCTTCCTGCCTCCCCCTGCCTGGCCTGGCAGGGGCTGCCAAGGCTCTGTGAGAGAGGCTGCAGATGGAAGAGGCTTTGTTCATGTTCATTTCTGAGTAGAACATGTTGAGGAGATTAAAAAAAAAATCCAGGTGTAGTGGCATCCACCTGTAATCCTGGCTACTTAGGAGGCTGAGGTAGGAGGATCGTAAGTTTGAGGCCAGCCTCAGCAACTTGGTGAGGTCCTAAGTGATTTAGTAAGACCCTGTCTTCAAAGTAAAAATAAAATAGAAAGGGCTGGGGATGTAGCTCTGCTGGGTTTAATCCATAGTACTAAAAAAAAAAAAAAAAAAAAAGAAAAGAAAAAAAAAAGAAAAAGCTTTTTGGCTTCTCCTTCTCCTTCTTGGCAAAGGGAATTCTTGAGTGTATTTAGGAGTTTTGTTCTTATTTCTGCTAGTAGTGACTTCCAAATATCTATTCCTGACTTCTCTCCCAGACGCATCTTGTGCACCTGGACCTCTTAACCTACAATTCATGGGTCTGCAATCTTCAACCTATGGGCTAGCCACAGATTTTTGTAAATCAAGTTTTTTTTTTTTTTTTTTTGTGTGGTTACCGGGGATTGAACTCAGGGGCACTCGACCACTGGGTCACATCCCCAGCCCTTTTTTGTATTTTATTAGAGACAGGGTCTCACTGAGTTGCTAAGTGCCTCACCATTGCTGAGGCTGGCTTTGAACTCACGATCCTCCTGCCTCAGCCTCCCAAAGTGCTGGGATTACAGGCGTGCGCCACCGCGCCCGGCTGTAAATCAAGTTTTATTGGAACCGAGCCATATGGAATCTGTTCAGGTAGCGTGTTTGTCTTCCCTTGGTGCCGTAACAAATTGCCGCACGCTGGGCAGTTCCTCTTAGGCCAGCTGGATCAGAACCTCTGGCGGGGTCCGAGGCCTGGGCCGGGCTGACGGCGTCGTGAGCAGACAGGGGTCTGGCTTTGCGAAGCGCACCCAGGTGCCGTGGCTGGTGGGCCGAGCCTTTGTTTCTGGGTTGTTTTTGTCGTCTGCCTAGAGAGGCCCTGGGGTCACAGCACTTTCCTTCTCATGCAGGGGTTCGCTTGGGAGGCCCTGCTGGCCTGGCCGACAGGCACAGCCAGAATGGGAAGAGGAGGGGGAGGGGAGGGGGGGGGGGGGGGGGGGGGGGGGGAGGGGAGGGAGGGGAGGCACTAGACGCCAACAAGAGACCAGCGAGTCAGAATCTAGGTGTGGGAGGAGAAGCAGGCACGCGACAGGGTTGTAGAGTCCTTTGTAGGACACTAAGCATGTTCTGTATTCCTAGTAGTAGTATCATGGTTTTTGTTTTTTTTTTTTGGTACTGGGGATTGAACTACTCAGGGGCACTCGACCCCTGGGCCACATCCCCAGCCCTTTTTTGTATCTTATTAGAGACAGGGTCTCACTGAGTTGCTGAGTGCCTCGCCATGGCTGAGGCTGGCTTTGAACTCACGATCCTCCTGCCTCAGCCTCCCAAGTGCTGGGATGACAGGCGTGCGCCACCGCGCCCGGCTTGGTTTTATTTTTTAATATCTGTCTTTAGCTGTACACAATGCCTTTATCTTCACGCCGTGCTGAGGCTCCGACCCGGGCCTCGCACGTGCGAGGCGCGCGCTCTGCCACCGAGCCACACAATCCCAGCCTCAGTATCGTGGTTTTCTTCATGCCATTGTGCTGTTAGGAGGACACTGACCAGGCAGCTGCTTTCCCGTCAGTGTTGGGTGCTGGCGCATCTTCTGAGGAGGTGCGCCCCCATCGCTGAGCACGCGGGGCGTGGCGTGAACGGCCCCTGGGAGGATCCTGAGCAGGATCTCAGTGTGCGTGAGGCGTGAGTGAGGAGACCCCACCACGAGTGCTTGCTGAGCATGTAGGCAGACTGTGCAGAAGTCCTGGCGGTCTCTGGGTAGAGCCAAGCCCCTTGCTCCTGCTGCTCCCTGTAGCCCAGGTTCAAGGGACATGGCCCACGACTCACCTTCTTCTGTTTTATGGTCCTTAGTTAACCCAACATCCTTCCTGTCCCCTAGGTATCCTGCTGCTCCTCCCCTTTCTCTCTCGGGAGGTCTGCCTTCCCTGGCTGTGCCTTACTCACACCTTCTCCTTCCCAAGCCAGGTCCTCCTGTGGGAAGCCTTCCTGGATTGAACGCCTCGCCCCTGACTCCATCCTGTTCTGCACCGGCCTGGGGCCTATGAAGGTAGGCATGGCACACTCTGACAAGGTGACCCTGCTGGATTATTTGGGGCTTATTTTCTCCAGGTGCTTTCAGTCAGAGCCCTGAGGCAGGGCCAGGAAAGGAAGACCCAGGAAAACCTTTCCCAAGCAGCCGAGAGTTGACTTCATAGATCTCGCAGAAGCCGCATGCTAGGAAAGCGGTCAGGGATGAGGCAGACAGAAACTGCCCAGGGCTGGAGGAAGGAGATGGGGGTGCATAGCTCCTTCCCACGTAAGCCCAGCAGCCTGGTGAGCAGCCTGGGGTAGGCCTTGCTCAGCCGTGCCTGGGTGCCGGGAGCTTTGGGGCCAGGGGGACACTGCCCTGCCGGGCCTGGGAAGGGTTCTAAGGGTGTTGGGGAGTTAATGATTGGCTACATCTAGAATGTTAACAAAAACCTACACACCCTGAGGTTTCAGGAGACAAAACACAGAAAGAAAATAAAGAAGCCCCAAATTAAATGATGCAGTGTAACTGTTGCATTTATTTCTGAAAAGAAAAGAACAAGGCAGGGAAGGTGGTGGGCAGAGACGCCACTGGCTGTGCTCACCCTCCCCTGCCAGTGCCCCGTCTTTGGCCAGGTGACAGCAAAGTGGCTGCCACTTGAGCATGTGGGTGTGTGTGGGTCCGGAGCTGTGGCTGTCCCTCGGCGAGCCGCTGTTGTTCCTGCCCTGCCGTGCGGGCCCCTGGTTCACAGCCTGCCGGCTCCCTGGCCTCCCTGGCTTCCTCTCTGCTACACTATGTCTCCCACTCACCACATCCATTGTCCTTCCCGCCCCACCTTCTGGTGTCCACCCTGGGAGCCTGGTGCACATGCATGCCCTCCTTTGGCTGCTTCCCAGGGTTCCTTTCTGCCTCCTCACCCCCCACCATCGTGATTTTCTGTGGTCCCCAGGGAAACGCCATGCCGCACTGAGCGTCATCTTTCGTATCCTGGACCTAAGTGTCTCAGAGTATTTCCACAGAACAACAGCCCCACACAATCATCCTCAAAACACAAAACAAAACAGGAAGAAGTTCTACGCTTAAATAAAACTCGGAAATGCTGCATGTTAAAGCCTCACCCCGCGGCAAAACCCTTCCCTCCTCACGACTCATCTCTGCTTTTCCTTCCTCCCTGAGTAATGCAGCCTACCTCAGGGGAAAAAAAAAACCAGCTCTACCCACTGGGGGCGGGACCCGTCCCCTCTTACCCACTCTGAAGCCGTGAATGTGCCCACTGCCCACCTCCCTTCCAGCGTGATGGTTCTCTTCCTCCGTGCTCACCCCTTTCTTCCTACAGTCTTGCAAGATGTTTTCTGTTCTGAGAACTATAGGGCCTGGTCCCGCTGCCTCTGAAAGGCGGGGATCACATCTTCCCAGGCTTCCTTTCCTCACACCCCTCCTGTTGTCCAAAGCCTTTCCCAGCCCTGAGTTCTGAAACTCCTGTCTCCAAGGTCAGGGTAGCACAAGCTTTGCAGGAACACCATCGGCCAGCCCTCAAGACCACCGCAGCCCCCTCTGCCAGTCGGAGCGCTGGCGCCCCGTGTTCCCAGGTCGCTGTGTGTAAGGTGTCCACAGAAGGAAACCAACAGCTGTAGCAAAAACCCACCCAAGAGTGAAAAAGCTTAGAGTGACGAGGTCAGGCTGGAGGAGAGGGCTGAGGGTGGGTCAGATGCCCGCTCAGCTTTTAGGAACCCTTCCAGTTGGCCATTTTGCTTTTCTTTTCTTTCTGTGAATGACAGTTGGAGATGGGGACCGTTCCCAAGGCAGACGAGATGGAGCTGTTCATCGAGACGGAGAGCCGGGGCTGGTAGTGCGGAAGGCCTGGGAGCAGGGGCCTGGAGCCCAACCCCGAGGCTCATCTCCATAGATCTGCTCTGCTGGAGGGGGGCTTGGTCGTGCTGAGCGGCCCTGACCTCGTTTGACCCTTTCCCCCCTGCAGCCTCTCAGGGTTTGCTCCTGAGAGCGTCCTGGACTGTTTGCCAGCATTACGGGTTGAGTCTCGAGTGTCTCCCAGATCTCGCATGTTGAGGACGTGGTCCCCAACGCAGCCAGAGGTGGGGCTTTTGGGAGTGACTGGGTCATAAAGGGCCAGAACCGCGTCAGTGGGACAATGCCCTGGAGGGACTGGTGACGGGAATGGACTGGTGACGGGAGATGGTGGGGCCTGGAGGCAGGTGGGACATGACTGGAAGAAGCAGGTCACTTGAGAGCATGTCCTGGGGACTACGTCTTGTCCCTGGCTCCCCCCACCCGGCCCCTGCCCTGCTTCTCGGCTGCTGTGAACCGAGTGGCTTTCTTCCGCCAAGGCTTCCGGCCATGATGCCCTGCCTCCCCTCGGGCCCAGAGCACCGGAGCCAGCAACCATGGACTGAGCCCTCTGAAACTGTGATCTCCAACTAAGCGTCCTCCTCCAAACCGTGCTGGGTGTTCTGGTCACAGAGACTTCAGAGCTGACGAAGACACCAAGCCTCCCTCCATCTGTGTGGCTTCTGTGTCCTGTGATCAGAGGAAAATGGGACTCCTGAGCTCACGCCGAGGAGCGGCCCGGGCAGCTCTGCTTTCCTTGTGAGAGGTCTTTCTCCAGAGGCCTGAGCGTCAGGCTTCTTTCTAGCGCTGGTGTGGCATGCGAACCCCTCCTCCAGCTTCTCTTAGATCCCTCTGGGTCCCCACTCTGGGGATGTCAGTGGTTGTCTGAGATTTGAGTTGAGGGGGTATCTCTGACCATGATGTCACAAAGTGTCCTTGGTGTTAAAAGCCAGTGTCCCAAAGGGACATAGTCACCGTATTTGGGTTTCACCCGTCCGACCCTCCTGAGAAGCGTGGTTTGGGTTCCTAATCACGACATCCATTCATGAATGAATTTTCAAATCATACAATAAATAGTGGATAGAAAGTTTGGAAAATATAGAAAAGAAAGAACAACCATCTAGAGCTCTGTCCTGATGACCACAGTGATCATCGTTTTGGCACACTCCTCCTAGCATTTCCCCCTCATTTGATGTTAATGAAGCATTTGTAATCTGAGTCTGCACATTTGCATTTGCACTGATTAAGACCGTGAGCATCTTGATCCTGATAAGACTCATGCGCTTCTCCGGCAGGGGTGACAGGTGGCACCTCAGGCAGGCAGGTGGGCAGAGGCAGCTTCCGAGTTGGGTAGAGAACCTTTAGTGTCTTTTCCATGAATCCGCAAACCTCCCTGCAGTGCTGTCCCGGATGGTGCTTCCAAAGGGCTCCTCGCCGTGGTCCTCAGTGCGTTAGGAGCACTCCTGCCTCACAGAGCTCTGCCAAGAGAAGAGAAGGGAACCTAAATTCCCAAAGAACAAAGCAAAAACAAAAAACAAAACAAAACAAAAAACCCGGCTTGTTTTCTCCATAAAAAGCATCATCCTTACCTTCTGATCTCACAAGCACTTTCCAAGCGCTTCCTCATCGGTCCGTGCAACGATTCACAATGTGCCTACTGCTATCTTCATCTGTCTTTTACAGACGAGGCAGCAGAGATGTCAAAAGACTCGCCCAAAGTCACACGTATTACCTGTAGTCAAACGCCTTTGTTTTAAACGGTGACTGGTTTATTCGGGCACCACCTTGCTGCCTGTTCTAGCATTCAGACAATGCCCCTACCCCCACCCCCCACGGTGGCTGACTTTCCTGGCTGCTTTTCTTAAATTCCCTCCTCTTGCTCCCTGCAGGGGCCGTGATAAGCGACGTGGACCCATCCTGACCTTCCCTGCTCCAGTGATCACGACCGAATAAGACGGGAAGGCCTGCGGGAACTCGTGGCGTATCTGGCCAGTGTGCCAAGGTAAGGTGAGGGATGGCCTGCAGGGGAATGGGGAGGTGGGCTCATGCCAGGAAGTCGGAACGAGCCCTTCTTCCTGGCCAGGGGACTGGGAGACATTGGGTTCTAACTTTTCCTGGAACATCATTGCCCGTTGTTCACCTGATCTCCGTCATTCCCATTGTTTCTGCTGGGATTCATGTGGGGACTGTGGGCAGCGTTGAGGGTCCCAGGCTAAGAGGGTTTAGTCCATGCACCTGCAACCCCAGACACTGGGGCCTGGGGCAAGGGGGGAAGGGGAAGCTGCTGTTTACCTTGGTGCCAAGTCCCTTTGGAAACTTTGGTTGATTCCACTCTGGTTTGCATAATGGGTTATTTTTAGAGTCTCTGGCTTGTGAATATTTTTGTGGTGCTTGGAGTTTGGGGTGAACAATGGTGCTTACGTTACTCAGCTAGAGGGATGGCTCAATGTAGGTTCTGCATTTTCAGGTTCTATTGTTGTTTCTCTCTTCTTTTTCTGAAGGAGCCCTAATTAGGAAGGGCTGTTGCAGCTAGCTGGAGGCCATGGGTTCCACCTGATGTGTATGTGACGCACCTGTAGGCACCCGCAAACCTGAAGGTATATAACCGGGTGAAAGCGGTCCGAGTTAGGAGAACGGAGAATTCAGTCAGCCGGGCAGTCACTCGGTCGGTCAGAAGAATCAGAGCGGCCAGAACGTAGGCAGAGCGGTTACAGAAGAGAAACCAGATAGAAGACAGAAGAGAAACCAGATAGAAGAAGTAATGACTGGTCAGAGTTAGGCCGAGGCTCCTGAGGAAGACAGAAGACAGAAGACAGAAGAAGGAAGAAAGAAGAGAGAAGAAAGAAGCTCTAATCTTTCTCTAAGCTAAGCTCTATCTTTCTTTCTCTCTAAGACTCTAAAAAGCTTGCTTTAATCTTTCTCTCTAAAAATCTTTCTTTCCCTCTCTAAGCTCTAAGAAAGTAGAAGTAAAAGTAGTAAAAGCTTCACTCTGCCTCCAAGAGTTTTCCTCCCGGTTTTCGGTACCAGGCAGCTTACATTTTTCTTTTCCTTTTCTAGTCCCTGCATTTTAATGGGGGTAATATTGCCCTCTGAGTGGGTGAAAATTAGTTCGTGGGGGTAGCGAATGAATCTCAATCCTGTCTCCCTTAAGCATAGATACACATAGAGTAGAGATGTGTGGCACATGCATGCGACAATGTGACTGGGTGGAGAGACTAAGGGGAGCAAACCTCGAAAGGGACCCTTCAGGTCCGAGGGCCATAGTGAAAGAAAGACTGAGAAACACATTCTGGCCACAGAGATGGGTGGCCACGGACATGCCAAGGGCGTGGTTCATGTCTTTAAAAAGGAAGGGACGAAGCTTTTGGCTAGTTACAGAATGTGAGGGCCCAAATGGCCCAGAGGAGTGATCTGGGCAGATATGTCCGCTGTCCTGTTTAGGGAACAGGCTGATGTGAGCTCACGGAGACAGAATCTGGAACAGAATCGTCCTAAGGAATGTGAAGTTAGGGGGGAAAGCTGAAGAGCTTAGAGGGTCAGAGAGTGTCTGCCCCTCTCCTGCCCAGCCTCGGCTTGGGGAGGGAAGGGGAAATATGAAATGGACAGCTCGATGAGGCGAGGAGCTCACCGGGGTCGGTGGCAGAGCCTGCCTGGAACTCAAGCCTCCCGATACCAGCTGTCTGTCTGTCTCTCAGTGTGGCCAAAGCCTGTGAAGTGTCTGTCGTGGCAAACACGAGGCGGAGCTTTGGGCGTTCAGACCCTTCATCTTGTCCTTGTGCATTTTATGGGAGAATCAGTAAATCACGCAGACAAGCTGTGTGTGCGTTCAGCTCTGCCTTTGTGAAGAGGACATTCGTGCAGATGATGTAGTGTTTGCATGTGCTGATTAAGTTCTTGAAGCAGCTGTCAGGCGAGGCGAGTACTACATTTCAGAGAGATACAGGGTCCAAGGGAATCATAAAGGCGGTGGTGGAGGGGGATGGGCAGGTGGTAAAGGGGATTTTAAGAGCAGTCATCAAATACTGGAAGGACGTTGAATGGAATGGAGAGCTCTGAAGAGCTCCAGGCAGAAGGCTGTGACCAAACAGAGGCAAAAGGTGTCTGTTGTTTTCTTTATGATATCCACTGGGAACCAGGGGGAAATAAAAAAAAATAAATAAAGGGTCTTAAACTCCAGAGAAAGGGATTTGGTTATATCTGAAGAAGAACTTCTAAGCTTTAAGTGCATGAGGCCATGAACTAAGAATATAATAGAAGATTTTTGTACATCTTTATAGAGAAGAAATGTTCCTATCTGTTTCAGAGGCAAGGAGATGGACTAAATAACACATGATTGATCTAGGTAATCTTGCAATTTAGCCATCTAGGGGCTAAGCAGCTTTTAAAAGCATGTTTCCCAGGCATGCTCCTAACAGGCATAGAACCAGGCACTTCCTAAAGCGATTTACAAGAGTTTTCAAGGGGACCTGGAATGGACTCATTTGAGAGTCAGAAGAAATTAGAATCCCAGGAGATGTGAAGCACACGTTTGTCTGCCTTGCATGTTCATTGCATACCTGTAGCTAAGACAGGCTCATCTTTTGTTTAGAATAAAAGAGGAAAAGAATTGGAAGGACACATTCTTCATTATGAGCTATTAAGCAAAGATGGGGACAAAATGAATTGGAAGCAATTTTAAAAGAAAAGACTTCTGCTGGGGTGAAGAGGAATGAAACCCAAGAGAGGCTGAGAGGAAGGTCATGAAAACAGAGGAGAAACACTCCATCGTGGCTGTTTTAGTCAGCTGTTCCACTGCTGTGACTAAATGGCCCAACCAGCACAACTGCAGGAAGGAAGAAAAGCTTGTTGGAGGGCTGGCAGTTTCAGAGGTCTTAGTCCATATGAGGCCGGCTCCATTCCCAGGGGCCTGAGGCGAGGCTGAACATCATGGTGGACGAGTGTGGCAGAGGGAAGCAGCTCACACGGTGATCAGAGAGCAGAGAGAGACTCCGATAGCCAGATCCAGATATGTACGCAAACCCTCGCCCCAATTCCCACCTCCCCCAGCTATACCCTACCACTTCAGTTACCACTCAGTTAATCCCTATCAGGGGATTAAATCCCTGATTGGGTTGAGACTCTTGCAACCCAATCACTTCTCCTCTAAACCTTCTTGCAGTGTCTCACACGTGAGCTTTTGGGGACACCTCCCATCCAAACCCCAACAATAACTGAAGGGGCGTTCTGCACGCAGGCTCTCTGCTCCTCAGACAGGCTTCTTCTCCGGCATTGGCAGAGAGGGAGCAAGAACGCTGTTGTCACTGGTGTGGTGGTGCACATCTGTAAGTCCAGATACTTTGGAGGCTGAGGCAGGAGGATTGCAAGTTCAAGGCCAGCCGGTGCAATTTAGTGAGGCCCTGTCTCAAAACTAAAAGTTTAAAAGGTCTAGGAACGTAGCTCAGTTGTAGGGCCAACCTGGGTTCAATTCCCAGTCTGGAAAAGAAAGAGAGAGGAAGAGGATGCAGGGGGTGGAGGGGGAGAAAGAGAGAGAGAAAGGAAGGAAGAATAAAGAGGAGGAGGAAGAGGAAGAAGAAGGAATTAGAATGTAGTGGTCACCCCCGGAAGGAAAGATTGATCTGTGATGCCTGCTGCCTCCTTCTGCGGGACTTGTGTTCACCAGGTGTGAGCACCTGGTTGGCCTAAATCTATGGACTAGTCATGTCTGCCAGTCACTTTCTTTCTCTGTTGGGCTCCCATTCACAGACAACTCAAGGGAACAGAATCCGCAACAGAATTACTCTACAATAAAGTTTGGTGGGGAAACGGAAGACCTGAGAGGGTCAGAGGGTGTTTACAACTTTTCTGTCTAACTATGGCTTTAGGAGAGAAGGGGAACTATGAAAATGAACAGTTAGATTAGGTGGATGATTTTGATGAGAAGAAATTATTTATTCTGGGTCGTGGCCTGGGATGCTAAAAGGACAGGCTTCTCTGTAAAGGTGGAATATTTACTGTGGACTGGCGTCATCAAGTCTCTAGGTGACATTTGGTATTCATTTATGCATGTGCTTATTTATTATTCATTTAACACATATTCAGCACTTCTGTCTGTCAGGTAGATTGAGGCTTGATGGTACGCAGGGAGAGACATTTTCAGGAATTAGGGGAAACCTGGATATCTCCCTACACAGTGCCAAACCAGCCATAGCCCAGGGCAGCACAGGATGTGACTGCACTGGTAGCACAGGGGAGGAGCCAGCCAGCAGAAGACCCAACTGGCAAGGAGAGGTGAGTGTGTGATGAAAGAGGCTCTTGGGACCTAAGGAGCCAGCCTGCATGACCACCATTTGGCACCATTTTGGAATAGATAATTAACAAATCATCGTGATAATTTAGAAACGAGTAGGTAGAACTAGCCCTACTATCTGCTGTGCAGGGCAACCTCATACGGACCGCCAAATTCAAGTCTGCAGTCTTCAACTCAGCAGCCCTGCAGACTATCTAGAGTACAGTCAGACAAGAGGCGTGGTGAGGGGCCCACCAGCCGTGTCTGTCAGTGGGAGGAGTAAGGGAGGTTTGCTGTGGGCACGGATGGGGAAAAGTGAAGGAATTGGGGCAGGTTGGCATGGTCTCTGTTGCACCCGTGAATATAAAGTAAAGATCCAGATTCCGGGGTGAAGAAAGAACCTGCGCCCCGCTGCCTGCGGTCCTGTCGCTGCAGTGGAGGGCCCTCTGTTAGGGACGCTATAGAAAGAATCCCTCCATTGGGTGTGAGGGGGGAATGAGGTGATTTCTAAATCTCTTTCCTACCCTGAACTCTAGGTTGCTGTGGCATTGGAGAAAACGTACATGATAAAACCCAGGACTTCAAAATGAAATAGTCACTGCCAACAGACACACCCCATCTCAGGCTCCCTAAATAACTGGGAGCTTGGGATTCCGTGGACACACGCACTCTTAGGAGAACTGCTTTCTTTCTTGGACTCTGAGTGGGAATTGGGGGGCATCACCTAGGGCCAGGGGTCGTGATGGGGTGTCACAGCTTGGATCAGGGTCCAGCTCACCCTGAGATGTCTCCCTTTTGCCTTCCCTGTCTTGCTCCTGAAGAGTTTGAGAGTTCACATCCTGGTCCTTTCCTTCTAGCATTTTGTTCTGAGGAATCACCGAATATTAGGGTAGGAAAAGACATTGAGGTTCTTCTAATTCGACTTCCTCTTCAGTGACCCAATTCAACAAGTATGTATTTAGTGCACACTGTAAGCCGGGTCCTGGATAGGGGTCTTGAGGAGTTCTCATGTTCTCTTTCCTGATTGTCATCTATTCTACACTTACCTTTTTTTTTTTTTTTTTCCTTCTGGCCTCCTATCTGCTTGTAGTTACTTGTATGTGAAAGGAATGAAAAGGAAATACTCTTGATACAATCAGCTGATGAATATCCGTAGAAATTGAAAGACAGGATAGAACATCCACCCCAAGAGTAAACACGTGCCCGGGCATAGCTCTTAGTGTGGAATACCAGGAGTTGACCATAGGCTCGAAAATGGGATTTCTCCATACTACATCTCGTTAAGAAATCCTGAGGCGTTTTTATTGCACCGACTCTCTCCCCTTCATCATCACTGTTATCCTGCTTTGTCACGATCATCTTTCTGCTGCTTCTAAGGGTGCAGGAGCCCTGTTTGGGGAGATGGCTTACATTGCGGTTGACTATGGGCCGTAAGGATTTGGGCATTGTCGCCTTCCATAGTCTCACGGGACTTGGCCTGAGATCTCGCGAGACTTGGCCCGAGATCTCGAGTAACTTGGCCGAGATTGCTGATCGGGTCAGCGCCATTTTTTGGTGGTTTTGGTGGTGTGTGTGGTGCATGTTAGTCGTTGTTAGAGCCAGAGAGAAAAGTCATCAGGATAAAAAGCTGTTTGTCTCCAGTTTGCCTCTGAACTTCTTCCCGCGGCTCCGTTGCTCCAAGCGGCCATCGCTTCAGGCGGCAACATAAGGGCACCAATTGATGTAGCTGCCACTTAACTCTGCTCTTGGCTGTGTTGCGGAGATGCTGAGTGTTCTGTCAAGGAATGCAGGTGTCACATCCGTGAGTTAAGATGACAAGAAGTTAGGATGGGTGATTCTGTAACGCCAATCAAACCAAGGTGCCTTTATTTGCAGCTTATTATTTGATAACATTTGCTCCTGTTCTACTGATTCCAGCAAAAGACAATTTGGGCTTATAGCCAGAACTGTCTTTGTGCTTTATAAAAAAAGAAAAAATGAATAAGGAGAGTGCCAGAAAGACAGTTAAAAGAAGAGGAGGTAAAACACGCAAGGGTTTCCTCTCACGATTTTCAGCATGAGAAAGCCCGAGCCATCCAAACTGTCATCATCAAATGTGTTTTGCTGCTAGGGCCTGTCGAGACGTGCTGTTGGTGCCCTGCCTTTTGTTCTGGGACCATCAATTAAAGGGGGAAACTGGGAGGAATCAAGGTGATGGAAGGGCCAGAAAATAAGATCAGTGAGAACACCGAGGTCATGTTGTTATATTTGCATTTGCCTAGAACTTGTACCTTTTAAAAACCATTTTCAACCTCTTTTGTTACCTCTGCATGGAGAGTTCCTGTTTTCTATTACAGTTTTCGCGTTTGACACACATTCCTCAAACACCAGTCAAGTGTCCCTATTGTCCGTTGTACGTAACACCAGCCCTGAAGAGCAAATAGTGCTCTGCTACACAGCTAAGGGACATAAAATCACAATATAAACTGCCAGTGTTCGTTATCACCTTCCTTCGAGTCACGCTGATCTTTGCAGAAAAGGGTAGAGAGGCGTCTTGATATAGAGGAGGACGCCAGGCTTCAGGCCCAAGCTCCAGGGCTCTGCGTGGCCCTGCAGCCTGGGTAGCTTGAGAAGACTTTAACCGAGGATCGATTCACAATGATGCGGGCAGGCACAGGGGAAACTAGACTAGCCAGATCCTCCCACGTGGAGAGAGAGGACCGCTGTGTGAGGGAACAGGATGGGAACTGTGGGCTTTGGTGGGAGAGGCTGCCAGCTCAGGGGGACTTCTGGGTGGGGGCAGGGGACTCCATATCCGGACCTCATTCTCCGCCTGTTCTCTAGCATCCTATCCTAGTTTGTCACTGACTGCACAACAGGGGAGTTTGGGTCAGGCTCTCAGGGGCCCAGGTAAGGTAGTGGGGAGAGGACGGAGGATAACTTCTGAGGTCTAAACAGAAGATACTTGGCACAGAGTAGACCTTGGGCATAGTACTCAACATTTCTAAGTCCAATATTCTAGTTTTTAATTGGGGAAAATAATGTCTGTCTCACAGGGCTGTGGTGAAGAAATCATCTAACACTCTCTGTTGTACCCAGGCACTCTCTCTTAGAAAGGAGCGTAACAGTGGTTGATAGATATGTTACCCTCCCCCGCCCTCAGAGTTTTCCACACCCTAAGAAAAGCAACCTTGTTTCAAGATGTTCCAGACAGGATGTTCCTTCCCCAGGCAGAATGCTTCTTTTCCCCAGGCAAGAGCCAATAGGCTTAAAGGGCATCCTGTTCTAGCCAATGGTGTTGGGGTTGCTCTAGTGCACCCCCCACCAGAAATCCCTATATAAGGCCCTGTCTGAGAGACTCAGACAGCCAGAGAGAGACACACGGACACACGACATCGGATCGTCACTGCTGAGAGGAGGAAGACAGATACATCGGCTCGTCGCTGCAGAGAGGAGGAAGCCACTGCAACAGCTCCAGACCCATCGCCTCCAGCTCGACGGCAGCTGCCCCAGCCATACATCGGCTCGTCGCTGCAGAGAGGAGGAAGCCACTGCAACAGCTTCAGACCCATCGCCTCCAGCTCGATGGCAGCTGCCCCAGCCGGCAGCTCCAGACCCATCGCCTCCAGCCGACGGCAGCTGCTCCAGCCAACAGCTCCAGACCCATCGCCTCCAGCCCGACGGCAGCTGCCCCAGCCGGCAGCTCCAGACCCATCGCCTCCAGCCGACGGCAGCTGCCCCAGCCGGCAGCTCCAGACCCATCGCCTCCAGCCCGACGGCAGCTGCCCCAGCCGGCAGCTCCAGACCCATCGCCTCCAGCCCGACGGCAGCTGCCCCAGCCGGCAGCTCCAGACCCATCGCCTCCAGCCCGACGGCAGCTGCCCCAGCCGGCAGCTCCAGACCCATCGCCTCCAGCCGACGGCAGCTGCCCCAGCCGGCAGCTCCAGACCCATCGCCTCCAGCCGACGGCAGCTGCCCCAGCCGGCAGCTCCAGACCCATCACCTCCAGCCCGATGGCAGCTGCCCCAGCCGGCAGCTCCAGACCCATCGCCTCCAGCCCAATGGCAGCTGCCCCAGCCAACAGCTCCAGACCCATCGCCTCCAGCCGATGGCAGCTGCCCCAGCCGGCAGCTCCAGACCCATCGCCTCCAGCTCGATGGCAGCTGCCCCAGCCGGCAGCTCCAGACCCATCGCCTCCAGCCGATGGCAGCTGCCCCAGCCAACAGCTCCAGACCCATCGCCTCCAGCCGACGGCAGCTGCTCCAGCTGACAGCTCCAGACCCATCGCCTCCAGCTCCGCATGGCAGCTGCCCCAGCCACGGGCAGCTCCAGACCCATCGCCTCCAGCCCGATGCAGCAGCCATCGCCCTGCTGCCCCAGCCGGCAGCTCCAGACCCATCGCCTCCAGCCGAGCTGCCCCAGCCGGCAGCTCCAGACCCATCGCCTCCAGCCCAATGGCAGCTGCCCCAGCCAACAGCTCCAGACCCATCGCCTCCAGCCGATGGCAGCTGCCCCAGCCGGCAGCTCCAGACCCATCGCCTCCAGCTCGATGGCAGCTGCCCCAGCCGGCAGCTCCAGACCCATCGCCTCCAGCCGATGGCAGCTGCCCCAGCCAACAGCTCCAGACCCATCGCCTCCAGCCGACGGCAGCTGCTCCAGCTGACAGCTCCAGACAGACCACCTTCAGCCTGATGGCCGCTCCCAGCTGACAGCTCCAGCCTCCAGCCAGACAGCAGCTGCTTTAGCCGACAGCTCCAGAGATCCCAGCCGGTGCAACCAAGCACCCACCTTCTGTCCAGAGCTTGCACACTCCCCTCTCCCTGACTCCCTTCTCCCACTAGAGCTAGCACACTCCCTTCTTCCTGACTCCCCTCTCCCACCTCTTCGACCTTCGACCAGAGCACCTCTTCTCCGGTTTTCGCTACCGGCTACGAAGGCTGTTAAATAAATCTTTTGGCTGCATGGCTGTCCCCGGTGTGATGCTTTGCCCTTCAGTGGTAACAGCAACAACAACAACAGTAATCATACACATCCGCAGAGCAATATTTTCTAGATAGGAAGGAATATATGTGATGTATGTGAGAGTTACAAAGCATCATCATAAGATGAGTGCTTGTGAGTCTGCCCCCAACTAGGGAAGCAGAGCATCACCCCCACTCTTGATGCTACCCAGGACTTCACCCTGTAAGTCTCTCCCTCAGAAATAACCACTATCCAGTTTTATGTTTATCTTTCTCTTGCCTTTTTAAAATATAGTTCGCCATTTATTTTCATAAATAGTATATCCTTTGTTTTTGAGTTTCATAAAAAATCACATTGTATGATATATAGTTTTCTATGATTAGATTTGTTGAGGTATTGTGATAGGCAACAACCACAGATGAATCTTCAAACATGATTTTCAATGAAAAAGAAGCTTATTTTTTGACTTTAAGGGCTCGCAACCAGATTATTAATAGAAGATCAATGTGGTACTAAAATGTCTCTTGAGAAATTTCTCTTAGTTAACTCAAGTGAGGAAAATCGATCATGATTACTTTTTTCAACACTTTGAATAGATGTAATTGATGGCAATATCAGAGAACAAGTGAAATTCTTTTCAATCTATTAATGATCACTATTCAGTAAGATAAAGGCTGTCGAGTCCTTACAACATGCCAGGCATTGGTTTGCTTCTCCTGCTGAGGTCTGAGGAGTTTGCATGCTGAAATGCAGGGTAGAGCCTAGGGCACATCTAGCATTACTGTTGGCTGGGGATAGGGAAGCTTCCCAAGGGAGATGCTCTGAGCAGAGTTGGAAGTAGAAGGGGTAGGAGCAGAGCAGGCAGAGGGAGGGCTCAGGTAAAGTCTGAGATCAGAGAGTTTGCAAGTTAAGGTCCCAACGCCCAGGATGACAGAAGCACGGTGTCTTTGGGGGATGTGGCAGAAAGGGCGGTAAGAATTCCACGGGTACAGTTAAGAAGTGTTACTGGTAGGGAATAAAGAGTAGTTGAAGAGCTTTGCAGCAGGAGAAGGACAAAAATGCATTCTGTAAGATTCATCTAGCAGCGGAGTGGAAGCTAGTGAAGGCTGGGAATTGGTGCAGTACTGTAGGTTAAAGATGGTAATATGGTTAGTGATGGATAGGTTACCCTCCCCCCTCAGAGTTTTCCACACCCTAAGAGAAGCAACCTTGTTTCATTATCCGGACAAGATGTTCCAGACAGGATGTTCCTTCCCCTGGCAGAATGTTTCTTTTCCCCTGGCAAGAGCCAATAGGCTTAAAGGACACCTTGTTCTATGGGCAAAGAGCCAATGATGTTGGGGTTGCTCTAGTGCACCCCCCACCAGAAATCCCTATATAAGGCCCTGTTTGAGAGACTCAGACCAGACAGAGAGAGACACACGGACACACAACATTGGCTCGTCGCTGCTGAGAGGAGGAAGCCACTGCAACAGCTCCAGACCCATCGCCTCCAGCCCCACGGCCGCTCCCAGCTGACAGCTCCAGCCTCCAGCCAGACAGCAGCTGCTTTAGCCAACAGCTCCAGAGATCCCAGCCGGTGCGACCAGGCACCCACCTTCTGTCCAGAGCTTGCACACTCCCCTCTCCCTGACTCCCCTCTCCCACCAGAGCTTGCACACTCCCCTCTCCCTGACTCCCCTCTCCCACCAGAGCTTGCACACTCCCTTCTCCCTGACTCCCCTCTCCCACCTCTTCGACCTTCGACCAGAGCACCTCTTCTCCGGTTTTTTGCTACCAGCCACGAAGGCTGTTGAATAAATCTTTTGGCTGCACGGCTGTCCCCGGTGTGATGCCTTGCCCTTCAGTTAGTATTGTTGATCACTTGCTAGACCAGTTGCACAGTGCCTGAGCTTTGCAGTCTCTCGGGTTAGGATTCTCTTAACTTTTCCTGTACTAATATGGGCCCTCGCAGGACCACCACACACGGTGTTCAGAGCTGACATGGTATCTAGGTTGTTTTGCCCTTGGTGACTCTTCAGTTTGCCCTCTGGATGTATTTCAGCCCCTTGGCTGGAGGTGTGCTCAGTCCCTGGCCTGGCTGTTGGCCTCTCTGTGCACGGCTGGGCTGGATTCCTTGCCTTAACTTAACTTGCAAACTCTCTGATCGCAGACTTTACCTGACTGAGCTCCTCCCTTCTGGGAAAGTCAGGCCCCTGTGGGGTTAGCCTGCGGGCAGCATTGTGGAAGGAGCTGAGCTTAGGTGTAGCCTTTCGATTTCTCTTTCAGCCTGCCGGAGCCTAGGGCTCACCAGGAGCAGGCTGATTAGGAAGCTGAAGTGTCTGGTGTCCCCTCGATCAGGTGAACTCCAATATGTCAGGTGAAATAAGGTCCTGTGTGCTCAGGCCTTTCTAAAGTTCGTCCTAGGTAATCAGGGTGATTTCAATTTAGCAGGGATTCACTTGGCTGCAATGTTGGAAATAAGACAGTTACTTGAATGTAAATGCTGAGAGACAGCCTAGCACCGGGGAACAAAGGATGTGTTTTTCACTTGTTGGGCTCCAGATTTGGGTCTGTTTCTCCCTCTGCCATTATATGATAATTTTCACCACGTTTGGCATGTCTCTCTTCACTAGTCATTGGTTGGGTCTTACGTGCCCTTCACTGGTGTTTGGGGTTGTGTATTTTTTCCAGGCATATATTAGATATGGATGCTTCATGCTAACCATGCCAGTTTTGTACAGAAATGGCATTTATGATAGACACTTCTGGCCATTTAAGTATGCTGCCACCAAGTGGTGGAGTACTTCAGTTCAGCTGCCTAAGAAGACAAAGATGAGTTGTCAGAAACAGTATTCTGCCCTGTTCTTATTAAATCTGATGTTTTCTGGCTTTACTTTTAAAATTTTTATTGAAACTTTGAAATTTTTAAAAATATTTATTTATTTGCTTTAGCTGTAGACAATGGGTTTGTTTGTACGTGGTGCTGAGGATCGAACCCGGGCCGAGCACGTGCCAGGCGAGCGCTCTACCGCTGAGCCACAACCCCAGCCCCTGAAACATTGAAATTCAAGTAACTAAGCGATAATTATTATCATTCAACTACAAAACGTATTTAATACAATCTTTCTCAGAAAACTGTCGTAAAGGTCAAATGAAATAATGCTGATGACAATGGTTAGCCTTGGCATGCAACAGTTGCCCGTCAAAAGTGGGGATTTTATGATGGTTATCAGAATAAGGTCCAGGCTGCTCATTGCTTGAAGGCCAATGTCTGGGAGACGAGAGTTGGTAGGAAGGAATCAGGTTTATTCAAGGACTGACATGTTGAGAAGATGGAGGGTCTGTTGACCTCAAAGCTCAGTCTTTAAACAGGTTGCAAAGGGCTTTTGTGGGGGGCAGGGGAGGAACAAGAAGATAATGGACAGGAAGGCTGTGTGCTAGGGGGGTCTTCATCATCTAAGGTATGTGTTGCCCTCCCCTCACCTCCTAGCCAGCATCTCACAATCGACCTTGACCTTGACCTTGACCTCCTAGGACTTGTTACTTTTCTGTAAGTTAAACCTCACACTAATTTACATGCTTCGTGTCCATTGATACGCTGAACTGAAGTCTGAGAAGGGGCATAACAAAGGTCACCAGGTTCTGTAAATCAAAAGAAAGATTATTTAGCAGTCATCAATGTCAGGGAAATGGAAAGGGTGCATCATCTTTCCAAAAGTCTCAGAGAGAGGAGGTGAAAGTGACCCTGCAAGGGACAACTTGCAAAGTGGAAGCCCTGTTACCTAATGATGCTATTTTTTTTGGGGGGGGGGATGCTTAAATAATGTGGCATGTATATAATACTTCTTAGCTTTCTTTTATAAAACCAAATGTTTTTCAATCTCAAAAACAAACAAAAACACTTGTTTGTCTTCAGTCTTGGGGGTGTTGAAGTCATCATGCTCCCAGATGATCACCTCTTGGAACTCCCGCTGTCCCCCGCGCCGTTTCCATCAGCCACAAACACTGAAGATAAAAGTCTTGATGTGTCATTTCAGACCCTTCCTTTCAAACGCTGTCTTCTTTCTGTGAACTTGAGAGATGAGCGCAGAAGGGAAACTCGGCTGCCCAGGGCTCTGCTGCAGGATGTGAGTGGCCGAGGCTCCCAGCGTCCCCCACCCACAGCTCACCCCTGTCCTCACTGAAGGGAGAACGTCTCCCCATGCCCGCTCTACCCATCTCCTCTCTTCTGGAACTGCTTTAGAGGAAAAGCGTCCTCCTGAAAGCCTTTCTTAAATGCCCAGCATTATTTCCTAAGGAGAACAGATAACCTGAACAACGTTTGAAAAAGACTTTGGAATCTAGAAACTCCTCATGTGGCGAGGAGGGGCTGTCTCTTGTGAGATAAGGCTGTCCGCAGGGCTTTCTCTCTGATAGGCCGTCAACCTTTCAAGGATAGGAATGGGAGCTCTTATTTCTTGCCTTTGAGTCTGCACCACCTTGCTAGTTGGTGGAACCCAGCTAGGCTGGGAGCTCCCCAGGGAGAAGGGCCGGGCTTCACCCCCAGGTTCCTAAGGGCCAATGCCGGCGGATCTTTTTCAGATGTGAAGTCACTGAGGCCAGGCTGAGGTCCCCTTCTGGATGTCTTCCTTCCTCGGTAAGGGGCTGCGCCACAGCCTCTGTGACAGAGAGGGACTGAGCCATCTGCTGGGGATGACGTATGCGGGCCTGGGGGGAGCAGGAGTGGACTCTGCCTCACCAAGGACCCGATTCCTGTTTCTCAGGTGTGAGCAAGCATGGCGGCCACTTCTCCCGGAACCCAGACAGGAGCACTTTGTCAGGCACAGAGACTCAGCGAGGACAAATCTGCTTCTGGGTAATTGACTGACGCGATCCACGCCTGTGTCCTGACGGCCCTGGTCCTTCTTTCCTTTTCCTCTCCAGACTCCTCCTCTCCCAACCCCAACTTGTGCCAGGTCACTTGAGGGCCAGCCTTGGTTTTGAGAGCTTCTTAAAAATTCCAACATGGGTGCATTGTTCTCCCTCTGATTTCTCAGGCTGTTCCGTCCCAGCTGGAATTTTATCTGTTCCCATCACTAGTCATTAATTCACGTGCGGGGTTTGGCCTGGTGCCTGGCCTGGTGCCGTGACTCGTCCCACCCTGGTTCTCTGCCCAGGAAGAGAATGTCCTTGCTCGCCAGACAGTGGGCTCTTTTCCTCTGCAGGAAATTCAGGCTTCCAACTCACTGACTGCCGAGAATCTCTGTGTTAGGGGATGAGCCGGAGGGCAAGGCCGTTCCTCACCCTCACCCAGCTCTAACGGTGATGCAGTACTCTATTAGGGCCGTGGCAAATTGGCCCAGGTTTAATTCTGTGGACACACAGGACAGTTATCTAGTTCTCACAATCACCAACCCAGAGGGGACGGCCAAATGATCCTGTGGCTTTCTAAACCGTTCCTGAACTTGCAGGCTCAGGAGGGTGATAGGGTACCAGTTCTTACCCTCAGGAAGGCTTGCGGTCCAGTTGTTCCCAGGATCCTGGGAAGATATAAAAACTAAATGTTTCCCTGGGTAGCACTCAAATAAGCACACTAGTCAATTGGACTTACTCCAAGATAATTTATTGGAGGTAAACTCTGACCTGGAGGTAAAGGAAGGAGATGGATTAGAATCTGGGAGTTGAAGGTAGGAAGGGGTCACGGAGGTCGAGAGGTCAGCCCCTTCACTTTGAGAGAGCAGAGCCTTGTCCAGAAGAGTGTGGTGCTGTGTCCGGGGCCAGCCAGCTAGTGGTGCGGCTGCAGCCAGGGGGGGCCAGCCAGCTAGTGGTGTGGCTGCAGCCCGGGGCCAGCCAGCTAGTGGTGCGGCTGCAGCCAGGGGCCAGCCAGCTAGTGGTGCGGCTGCAGCCAGGGGCCCGGGGCCAGCCAGCTAGTGGTGCGGCTGCAGCCAGGGGGGGGCCAGCCAGCTAGTGGTGCGGCTGCAGCCAGGGGCCCGGGGCCAGCCAGCTAGTAGTGCGGCTGCAGCCAGGGGCCAGCCAGCTAGTGGTGCGGCTGCAGCCAGGGGCCAGCCAGCTAGTGGTGCGGCTGCAGCCAGGGGCCAGCCAGCTAGTGGTGCGGCTGCAGCCAGGGGCCCGGGGCCAGCCAGCTAGTGGGTGCGGCTGCAGCCAGGGGCCCGGGACCAGCCAGCTAGTGGTGTGGCTGCAGCCGGGGGCCCGGGGCCAGCCAGCTAGTGGTGCGGCTGCAGCCAGGGGCCCGGGGCCAGCCAGCTAGTGGTGCGGCTGCAGCCAGGGGCCAGCCAGCTAGTGGTGCGGCTGCAGCCAGGGGCCCGGGGCCAGCCAGCTAGTGGTGCGGCTGCAGCCAGGGGCCCGGGGCCAGCCAGCTAGTGGTGCGGCTGCAGCCGGGGGCCCGGGGCCAGCCAGCTAGTGGTGCGGCTGCAGCCGGGGGCCCGGGGCCAGCCAGCTAGTGGTGCGGCTGCAGCCGGGGGCCCGGGGCCAGCCAGCTAGTGGTGCGGCTGCAGCCAGGGGCCCGGGGCCAGCCAGCTAGTGGTGTGGCTGCAGCCAGGGGGCCAGTCCTGAGCTCTCCACAACCCTGACGTGGACAGAGCCTGTGAACCAGTAGGGTCTCCAGAGCAGCACATGGGGGTCAGGGCCTCCCTGGTGTCAAGGGCAGAGGAATTATTCTACCAACACATGAGCTTTCAGACGCTCTAAGATAGCATTCGTGGGGACAGTATTTTTAAAATCTGCTTTTGAGCAAAGACCCCGAGCCCACAGTGCCAATCCTTCCCGTTCCATTTCAAGTTCTAAATGTGCCCCCCCCCCGCGGGTTCCCCACCCCCTTCTGCTCTCCTTGGCCTCTCTTGCTGTTCCCAGGGTCCCCACCAGTTCTCTGGGCCAGAGCAACCTTGGCCAGCTGTCAAGCAGAAGGCAAGCTGGTTACACGACGAGGGCCACCTGCCCTGAGCTGGTTCGTGGAGCCTGTCAGTGGGCATGGCCCGGACGGGGCCTCTGCGTTAGGTGCAGCGCGGCCTGCATTGGTGGAGATGTGCCTGTGTATACCACAAGCAGAGGGCTCTGGGCTTTCAAGAGGGTGGTGACTCTTTAAGGAGAAAGAGGAGGAAGGGAGCAGAGGAAGGTGTGCAGGCTACCCTGAGGGCTGCTTCCTGGAGGGTTCCACCTGCCTCCCAGGAAAGCAAAGCCCAGCTGAAGGGCCAGGAGGAGGGGGTGGATCTGGGAGAGGCGGGGACGGGCAAGAGGAGGGGCACTGGAGGTGGGGTATGGATGCAGAGATCTGCGGAGTGATCTTAGGGCTTTGGATTTCACTTTCTGACCACTCCTGGAAAGGCTGGCTGTAACCATGGCTTCAGTTAATATCTCACCACGTCTTTCGGGGCAGGGAGAAATGGTTACACCCCTGTTTTGTAACAGAGGGGTTTTTGTTTGTTTGAACAGCCTCATTTGGGTATTAGTGGGTAGCCAGTTTTAAAGAGGTGGAAAACCTCTTTAAAAAACAGAGGAGAAATTGGGGTTTGGATGTAGGGGAAAACATGGTCTTGTATTGCCCCTCCTCCCACTCTGGCCCTGACATCGCAAGTCAGAAGAAGAAGAGGCAATAATAATAATAATAATAATAAAAAGATAGGTTGTTAAAAGAGTAGAAACTCCAAGGCGGCTGCTTCCAGGGAGTTCTTTTTACCACTTGTGATTATACCAGTTAGAAAGCTCAAAACAGGTGCTGACGTGTCCTTAGCACTTTTCTTCAACACCTGCTGGTTTCTGGCTGCTTAAGAAAGTGGGTGTGGTCTGGTGGGGCGATCAGCAGAGAGCTGCCGACACCTTGAGAACAGCGCTGCAGAGCCCCAGCAGGTTGAGGGGGATCAGGAGATCCGACAGCAGAGGCTCTCCATGCATCTGAGAAAGGTGTGAGAATCCCAAAACAAATGGGGTCAGGGGAATCATTTTTTTCCTCAGAACTCCAGGGACCTTTTCTTTTTTTTTGTCCTGGGGATTGAGCCCAGGGGCACTTAACCATTGAGCCACATCCCCAACCCTGTTTTTTTTTTTTTTGTATTTAATTTGGAGACACGGTCTTGCTAAATTGCTTAGGCCGTTGCTAAG
>CM046668.1:67482245-67503382 GCA_025594165.1 Tamias sibiricus
ATCAGAAGCTGGATGGGTATGGACCTTTGAAGGCAATGGAAGGGAGCAAAGGGAAGAGTCTATGTAACAGTACTGATGGATGCAGGCAGAAGACCCCTGGTGTGCCACTCAGGGAGTATTTCTGTACAGATATGTCTCCCTCAGGGTTCAAGGTCTCTAGTAAGGCAGAAGGTAAATGATAAGTGAGATGGCTTTTACAAATGGCTCCCAAGTCCACTGATACTCCCCCACATTGAGAGGTAGGTAGCCCAAAATCGGGGCTCTGGGACTGCTTAACCAATGGCATATGACAAAATTGCAGTGCAAGTTTCTGGACCAAAACTTTAACAAATAAGGAATATCCACTTTCTGACTCTTGGGATGTCTGCTCTTGGAATCCAGCCACCATGCCATGAGGAAGCTCAATAACTCTGAAGAGAGGTCCACGTGTCGGGGAGCCAACAGCCAGCACTGACTTGCCAGTGAACCATCATGGAAGTAGGTCCTCTGCTTTAGGCAAGCCACCGACACCATGCGGAGCAGAGATAAGCTGTTTCCACCAAGCCCTGCCCCAACCGCAGACTCCTGAGCAGAATGAAGCACTGCTGTTTTAAGCCTCTACATTTTGGAGTGGTTCATTTATACAATAGGTAACCTATGCACCAAATTTGCTCAAAATGACCACAACCTGTCCGTCACCTCTCAGTTGAGCACCCATTGAAGCTGGCCTGCATTCAGGGATTCTGATTTAGCCATTCACCCTTGGAAGGACATTTTGGTTGTATCCAATTTTAAATGATTATAAACATTCATGCAGAATTTTTTTTTATGTATATGTTTTCCTTTGTTTAAGGCAAATGCCTGTGAGTGGGGCTACGGGGTGCTATGGTAGGTGGAGGGGGCCCTGAATATAAGCAATGCTTCTCTTTGCATGGGCAGGAGGGCCAGGTGCTACTGCCACTAGCAGTGTGGTAGAAAGCATGACACCAGAGACACCAGTGAACTGGCGCTCCACCACCTGCCCACACTGGGGCACTGGAGCAGCAGGCAGACTCCTGAGCAGCCGTGCTATTCACTGGCTATTTCTCCTTGGCTTTTGCTTATGTTTATAAAGGACACATGCTAAAAAATCACCCGTATCTGGTGAGACTCCCTGGTACTTCCTATGGTCCACCAAATTCCGGTAGCTCCACCCCTCCAAATTCCTATGGCCACCTCACCTTGACACCTAAATTAAATCAGGCTACTTGTTCTGTATGTGAGCGGACTGTTGGATCAGCCTTCATGCACAGCTGTAGAGAAATTTGGTTTTCTTTCGATTTCTTCATCTTCTCAACAGACATCCCTGCAACTATGTCTGTGGGACCACAGGACCAAGAAGAACCTTCTAAGAAGTCTTCAAGTAAAAGACAAAGAAAAAGAGGAGGTCTTTCTGATAGATGGGCTACCCTCCCCCCCCCCCCCCAGAGTTTTCCACATCCTGAGAGAAGCAACCTTGTTTCATTCTCGGCAGGATGTTTCTTCCCCGGGCAGGCTGTTTCTTTTCCCCGGGCAAGAGCCAATAGGCTTAAAGGTCACCTTGTTCTAGGGGCAAAGAGCCAATGGTGTTGGGGTTGCTCTGGTGCACCTCCCACCAGAAATCCCTATATAGGGCCCTGTTTGAGAGACTCAGAACAGACAAACGGACACACACATCAGCTCTTTGCTGCTGAGAGGAGGAAGCCACTCAAGACACATCAGCTTGACCCTGCAGAGAGGAGGAAGCCACTGCAACAGCTCCAGACCCATCACCTCCAGCAGACAGCAGCTACCCCAGCCGGCAGGTCCAGACCCATCGCCTTCAGCCTGACAGCCGCTCCCAGCTGACAGCTCCAGCCTCCAGCCAGACAGCAGCTGCTTTAGCTGATAGCTCCAGAGATCCTAGCCTGTGTGACCAAGCACCCACCTTCTGTCCAGAGCTTGCACACTCCCTCTCCCTGACTCCCCTCTCCCACCAGAGCTTGCACACTCCCTTCTCCCTGACTCCCCTCTCCCAGTACCTCTTCGACCTTCGACCAGAGCACCTCTTCTCCGGTTTTGCTACCAGCCACGAAGGCTGTTGAATAAATCTCTTGGCTGCACGGCTGTCCCCGGTGTGATGTTTTGCCCTTCACTTTCCCCAGTCCTATGGGGAAACTGGGAAAAGAGTCAAAATATACATCTACTTCTCTAGCAGAACTTGGCTAAGATAATTAGGAACTAGATGCTTTCTAGGGAGGAAGAAATGGTAATCAGAGGAAGGTTCTGAGACTTTAAATGCAAGGAGAGGATGTCAGACATTGCAAAGACCAGGAGGCAGACATCCACCAAACGGTGACATCCTGAAAAATCAATTCTTTCTGAATCAAATCTAAAATCCACGGTGGACCAGCTTCACAAAGGCGCTGTCAGCTCCACAAGGGAAGAAACTCAAGTTCCAAATTTATTCATGCAGCCATTGAATTAGCACACATTTAAGGTCTACTCTGAGTCAGGCACTAGATCAGCAAACTCAAAATCTGGGAAGGCCAGGCCTTGTACACAAGGATGTCCCGAATGAAAGGAGGACAAAGACAAGGAACAGACACACAGGATACAGAAGTCTGGACAAAGCACGGGGCGTTTGGACAGGCATTTGGAGAAAATCACTGTTACATGCAGCAGAGCAGGTCACCTTAGACTTGACTTCAGATGAAGCTGAACAGCAATGGGGCACAATGTCCCTTGTCATTTTAAGTGTTGAAATGTTGAAATTACTATTTTAAAAGCATTTCTAATTTGTTTATGAATTGCTTCCCAAGATGCCCATAAGACACTGGAAAATCACTTCAAAAGGATCACCTTCTTGAAAGGTGATTCAGTTGGAGTTTATAAAAGCCTCAGTTTAAAAGTTCATTTTTACTATCAATTAAGCATGCACACATTCAAATAATGGGGGCAATAAATGTAGTTATATTTTCAAATACAAATTAGTTTCATTAAGAGTGAGCCTTCATTTACCACACTTGCCAGTAATCTGAAGCAGCCTGTAAAGCTAATTTTAACAAATGCCAACAGCTCATGACAAGCAACCAGAGATGGAGCAATTATATGCAATGATGCTGGATCAGCTGGCAAACTCATTTTTTTCATTTCTACACTCAAATTCCATATTTGAAGACTCGAATGTGTTTATTACATCATTCAGTCACTCAAAGTAAGAGCTGATGATCTTAATTAAGAAGTCTTAACATCTCTCTCAATCCAGAAATATAAATGAAAACTTGAAAATTCAGTCAACTATTCAGTTGGTGTCAAATTTTGATATCCTGCAAACACAGTCTAAGAAACCCAAGGATAACTAAAAATTTACCCGTTGAAAGCACTCATGATCCAATGCCAAGTGTAAGGAACAACCTATATAAAATGGTATTATAATATGGTACCAAGTTTTTAAAGTGTTTCTGGGTGTATTTGTATAAAAGAGCCACTTTTTTTTTTTTTTTAAACTAGTAGGATGCAGACCACATGCTAACAGAACTTTCCTCTGGGTCATGTGATCATGCTTGACATTTTCAAGTTCCCTACCTTGAGCATGCATGGCTTTCACAGTTGAAAACAATGGCCTTGGTGAGCCTTCAGGTATTCACACCCCTTGTGGTCCCCTCCCATACTGAGTAGGACCAACCCCTGTAGCCAGTAGCGGATATTGTGGAAATGATGAAGTGTGGTTTCCAAGGTGAAGTTCTACCTATCTCTCTCCTGGATCATTTGCCCTGGGGGCAACCAACTGCCTTCTTGAGAGGACAGTAGGTTCATCAGTCCTAGGGAGAGTCCTCAAGGCAAGGAAATGAGAGGCCTCCTGCAACAGCCAGCACTAACTTGACACCCAGGTGCAAGATGACCTGCTGCCCAGCTGACATCACACACACACACACACACACACACACACACACACACACACACACTAAGCTGGGGCCCCACACATACCAGGCAAATTGCTCTACCACCCATCCACACCCCCAGCCCACCAGCCCACATCTTGAGTGCAACCTCAGCAGAGACCCAGCGGGATGATGAATGTTTGTTGTTTTAAGCCTCCGAGTTTGGGGGTAATTTGTTACACACTGATAGATGATGTACAGACAGTTTACGTTAAAAGTCTTGCTCCTATAGGAGAAGCTGCACTGGGGCGGTTGACAGCAGACTTTGCAGCTGCCAAGTTTGGGAGTAATTTGTTACATAACAAAAGATAACTAATACAAGTGGTGTTTACATTATAAAAAGAAAACACTTGCTTACCACCCCCATCCCCACCCTACAACATAACGACATCTCTGTGGGGGATCCTGAGTATATTTCAGCTCTGCCACTGTCTCAAATCACAAAACACCTCCCTCTCAGAACCTGCTACTTCACCTTTGGTCCCTAGGATCAGCTCCATCAGCATCATGGGGGACCACGGTTAGAAATGTAGGTTCGCAGGCACCACTCAGACCGGTTGAATCCAAATCTACATTCTAACAATGAGTGATTAAAGTCTGACTCAGAATAAAGTTTTGAGACACCCTGGGCTGCAGCAGTGGTTCTCAATCTTGGTTGCACAAGGGAATCACAGGAGAATTGTTAAAGGTCCTGATGCCCAGGCATTGGGGGTGGGGCACAAGCACCAGGACTTTATAAACCTCCAGGTGACAGCATGCAGCCAGGGTTGAGAATCAACTCTCTAGGAGCCAGCCTAGTCTTGCTCCACTCCCAACCCTGTCCTGACAACCAGGGCTCAGTGGGTCCCAGGATCTTTCATGAGCCCCACTTTCAGGGCTAAGAGCCAGACAGCAGAGGTCAGTCCCTTGGTCGGTCCCCCCACCCCCAATCTCCTGAATCTCTTTTTACCTCTGATGCCCCTTTCCCAGGTTCCTCTGCCATCCTCCCAAACATAGGCACACCCCTGAATTTCCATCCTCAAACCTCCTCCTGGCTCACTTTCCTAAAATTATTTTAATTATAAATCACTTCACACATATGCAAAGTACAGAAAATGAGACATCCATGTGCCTACCACCTGGATTGAACACATGCTTACACTTCACCTTATTTGCTTCACATCTTTTATTTTTTTGCAGAAATAAGGCTTTTTGGACACAGCCCTATGCCCTTTCTCTGTAATCATGCATTTACTCTTTTACTACCTACATATGACACCTAGAACAACAGAGAACAGATTCTGAGATGTGCGTTCTCAGGGCATGGTGACCTTTGTATTTCAGTACCTTTTTCACAGCACCCCAGGCTACAAAAATACCTAACAGTCCCGCTGATTGAATAATGAAATCTAAACAACTTAGTATTTGTTTATAGCCTGATAACCTAGTGGGATCTTGAAAAAAATATATATATTTAATTGAAAGAAAACATTTTCTTTCCTTTTTTTTTTTTTTTGGTACTTGGGATTGAACTCAGGGGCACTAGACCACGGGGCCACATCCCCAGCCCATTTTTGTATTTTATTAGAGACAGGGTCTCACTGAGTTGCTAAGTGCCTCGCCATTGCTGAGGCTGGCTTTGAACTCACGATCCTCCTGTCTCAGCCTCCCAAGTGCTGGGATTACAGGCGTGCACTACCGCGCCTGGCTATCTTTCCTTCTTAAATAACCATGAACACTTACTAATTACTTATTAGAAGGTGGGCCCTGCACAGCTTCTCAAACCTTGAGGTCGCATTGGACATCAGCATCCTTGTTTCCTGTTCCACAGTGATTTTCTCAGCGTCCACCCAAAATCCCACTTTGCAAAGATGTAATGTCATCCATAGGGACGTGGTGCTCTCTAATACTGACTTTGTGAACTTCATCAGGTTCATGGTGCCATCTGACAGATATTGCTGGGTTTCCCTTAAAATTGCAGACTATCCTATAGCCCCGATGTGAGCTTGCTGCAGTATCCTGGCTTGCAAAATTTGGGTCCCACCAATATATGTCATTGTTGTATGCTCTAAGAGATGACATACATGCTATTGTGTCCCCCTTAGCAATTGTACCCCCACTCCTTCCCTAACTGAAAACTGTTCTAAGCAAGAATTCTCCAACTCCCTCCTCAGACTGTTAGTTATCCTCTCCAGCTCCAGACAGACATCCCCAAAGACCTGTTTTAACATCTTCACCTGGAACTTTCTCACCGCTTCCAGAAGAATATCCCCTGAAGAGAACTTGACATGCGTGGCCCAACAAGCCTCCCCTTCCTCCTCTTTCCCTGGGCAGCACCACTGCCCTGGGAACATCCAAGGTCAAAACCCCAGGTATCAGTCTGCTCCTGCCACCGTCCTCACCCCACAACTGCCTGAGGACCAGAGTGCCAGAGGATGCTTCCTCCTCTCTGTTTTCTGAGCCAATCTGACTTGTCAGGATCACCCAAAACCTTCCTTGGCTCTGGATTCTCCTCACCATCTAATTCCAACACCAGCTTTTGCCAGATGAACTATCCCATACCACACAAGTGGCTTCTCAGAGAGTAGAATCACATCTGCTGTCCAGCCTGGAGGCCTTAACACCAGTCTCACTCCAACCTCCCTCTTGTCCAGTCCTGTCTCACTGCTGACCCTACAGTCAAGTCAGACTAGCCTGCTGCTAACTCTCGCACGCACCCAGAATCCTTCAAACACCACACCTCTACCTCCACTGGAACCTTCACCTGATATTCCCTTCCCTTCCTCCGGTTCCTCTGGATTAGTCAGGTTTCCCAGAGAGACAGAACCAACAGGATGTATATGCATGTGTCCTGTGTGTATGTATTGATAAGACAGAAACAGAGACAGAAAGAAACGAACATGTTTTTTTAAGAATTTGGTTTATGTGATTATGGGCAAATCTAAAATATTCAGGGAAGGCCAGAGGCCAGAGACCCAGGGAAGAGCTGATATTGCACTCTTGAGTCCAAAGGCTGTATGGCGTCAGAATTTCATCTTCCTTGGGATCCTCAGTCTTCTAAGGACTTCAACTGATTGGATGAGGCCCACCCACATACAGAGGGTCATCTGCTCTTACTGAAAGTCTGTTGATGTTAATCACATTTAAAAAGCAACAGGTAACCTGGTGTTTGGCCACAACCTAGCCAAATTGATAGAAAATTAACCATCACACCCTGCTAAGTTCTAGCAGGATTGCCTAAGTCAATCATTCATTCAACAAATATGTATCGAGCATTTGGTATATTTGCAAGGCCCTGTGCTAAATGCTAGCCATACCAAAGTAAAACAAAAAAGACCAAAGAATAACTTTTACATTCATGGGCCTGACCTTCAGGGTCATATACTAAACAATAGACAAATAAATGAAATTCAATTTTTAAATTATGTCAAGTAGAGAAATAAAGCAGAGAGAAGGGAGAGCAAGAGACAGCAATCCCAAGAGAAGTTTGTAAAATTTTTAAAAAATAGGATGATCCGAGGATGTCTTACCCAGGTGACATTTAAGTAAAACCATGAAGGTAGCAGAGCGAGCCTCAGGATAAGGTGTGGCGGTCCTGGCAAGGTGGTGTAAGTGCAAACAAGCAGGTTTTCAGGGACTATAGGAGGTCAGCCTGCAGAAGGGCGGCAGCCCACCAACAGGAAGGCAGACCCTGTTGGGGAGGCCGATCCTGCTGCCTGGCTGACCACTGGAAATATTCTGGCTTTATCTGAACTGAGCTGGGAGTCTGCAGGGCTTGGAGCAGGGGAAGACCAATCACCTGGCCATGACCGACCATGGCAGTGGGGAGACCAGAGCCAGTGACTTGAAGTGGGAGCAGCAGTGAAATTCTAGGTCTCTTCTGCAAGTAAGAAAATGGATTTATTGAGCCGGGCACAGTGGCACACATAATCTCAGCTGTTTGGGAGGCTGAGGCAGGAGGATCTCAAGTTCAAAGCCAGCCTCAGCAAAAGCAAGGCACTAAGAAACTCAGTGGGACCCTGTCTCTAAATAAAATACTAAATAGGGCTGGGGATGTGGCTCAGTGGCTGAGTGCTCCTGAGTTCAATCCCCGGTACCCCACTCCAAAAATGGATTTATTGATGGACTGGAAATAGGAGAGGAGAAACAGAAGGCATCTGAGACACCTCCAGGGCGGGTTGCCCTGAGCAGAAGCTGGAGTGGTCATCTTCTGAGGAAGCCAGGAGCTTGTTTTAGCCACATTAACTGCATCCCAGTGGAAGGGTATAGTGGGCAGCTGGATATACCAGCTTGGAGCTTTTGGTAATGTCACATGTGTCCACCTGAATCTAGACCCTCTTCATCCCTGTAACTGCCATCCCAAGGCCCTCTCATGGACACACAACAAATACCAACTCAGCAACATGCTTAGGGAGTAGGCAAAACACTCATGTACTAAAGAATGGAGAGCAGCCTTTGAATATCCCCCTGCCCCACCGGTGATGCAAGTTCCCTTTTTTTTTTTTGCAGGGGGCGTGGTTACTGGGAATTAAACTCAGGGGCGCTCCACCACTGAGCCCACATCCCCAGGCCCTATTTTGTATTTTATTTAGAGACAGGGTCTCACTGAGTTGCTGAGTGCCTTGCTTTTGCTGAGGCTGGCTTTGAAATCATGATCCTCCTGTCTCAGCTTCCCAAACTGCCGGGATTACAGGTGTGCACCACGGCACCCAGCTTCAAGGTCCCTTTTTTAACAGTCCAGCACAGGGTACACAGGCTCTGGAACCATTCTGCCTGCGTTCAAAACGCAGTGAGTATAGTGAGTATACTTCCTGGCTATGTGACCTCAAAAAGGCCTTTTAACATTGTTTTTTTTTTTTTCTTCATCTGTAAAATGGGTATAACTGTAGGGTAAGGATTAGATGTGGTAGGATGAGTTAATATTCCACAGGGCTTAAGAAAGCTCAGGCACACAGAATAAGCAGTATAAATATTAACCGCTTCAACGCTATATGAGCATTACTTGCTGTCCGTCCTAAAGGGTCCTTTTAACCTACTCAGGCCTGTAGCCACAATGACATTGCACTGAAAAGCGTGCTTGTAAGGTATCACCAGGCACTTCAAAATCCCCCAAACCTCTCCAAACAACAAAATAAAAATGTATTTAAATGAACAGTCTAACATCTTTGTACTTTGTAGTTCTGAAATTTGGTCATACAAGATGAGGTCGAGTTCCACTAATAAAAATCCATGACTATCCCAATCCCTTCTCATCCAACTTTATGGATAAGATCTGTTATAATAGTGTCCCCAAGTCTGAGGAATCAGAGAACCATTCCTTGAAGAGTCCTCACGACAAGGGTGAAATCAAAATAGGGAGTTTCAACACACACACATGCATGCGCACGCGCGCACACACACACACACACACACACACACACACACACACACACACACATAGCCTGGGAGCTGATGATCATCTGTAAAATATTAATTCTAACCCTCAAGGAGGTCTGCCTATAGAAGAACAAAATGGGACAAATTCAGGGTTAAAAGCCAAAGAAAGTTGTCAGTGAAAGGCCGGGGCTGCCTAGTCAAAAAATATGACAACCTCTGGTCCAGGATCATAAAACAGCCTGAGTTGGTTAGTATCACTCACATCACACAACGTGACCAAACATAGCTTGTGTCCACCTTCCACCTCTGACTGGTCTTGCTGCCTGTTGACACCTGAAGATTGGCTTCCCCCATCGCCTGAACCAGATTCTAGAGTAGAAGAGGGGGAAGCTGCAGTATAACTGGGACATTGAAGTTGCCAACCCTCTCCATCGCCCCCTGTACCCCCGAGGCAGGTCAGACCCAGGAAAACCCCAAATGAGCCTTCAAGTACCCCAAATGGAGTCTCTTCCATCTCAGTCTTGGCAGGTAGCCATCACCATAGAATACGACCTGATTTTCTAGCTCTTTGGTTCTGGCCCGCTGAGAGTGATTTTCCTTCCTGAATTCAGCCCAGGTAGGGAGTAAGTCACACAAATGCATGTTTAAAAGCTGAACCGAATCCCTATTTGGAGAGCTAGGAATTAGCAGGGCTCAAGCAGTGGCTATCATTCGCCCGCTGTACTGATCTTTTATGAGAACACATCTTGATAAAATATGCAATGATAATAATGAAAGCCCCTTTGGGGGGCCCAGGAGAACAGGGAAATTCAAATTTATGTCAAAAACTGAATGTGCATGGGAAGAAAGATTATAACACACACACACAACCTTTAAAAGGTAAACATAAAAGAAACATCAGCTAAATTTATCTGTCAGTGAAAAACAGCCTAAGCCTTAGCCATAGCTATTGCCAATCCTTTTTTCTCCATCTTTTATTGGCGCATTATAGTTGTACATAATGGTGGGATTTGTTGTTACGTATTTGTACATGCACACAATATAGCAAAAATATAATTTGGCCAATATCATTTCTCAGTATTTTTCTTTTCCCTCTCCTCCTCCCTCCCCCTGGTTCCTTTGCTCTACTGATCTCCCTTTGATTTTCATGAGCCTACCCCCTAACACACACCTTTCTTTCCTTTTTTCTCTCTAGCTTCCACATATGAAAGAAAACATGTGACACTTAACCTTCTGAGTTTGGCTTATTTCGCTTAACAGAATGGTCTCAAGTTTTATCTATTTTCCTGCAAATCCCATAATCTCATTTTTCTTTGTAGCTGAATAAAACTCCATTGTGTGTGTGTGTGTGTGTGTGTGTGTGTGTGTGTGTGTGTGTGTGTGTATGCCACATTTTCTTTATCCGTTCATTCACTGATGGACACCTAGGCTGGTTCCAATGTTTGGCTATTTGAATTGGGCGGCTGTAAACATGGGTATGCATGTATCACTATAGTATGCTGAGTTCAATTATTTTGGGTAAAATACCTAGGAGTGGTATGGCTGGGTCATATGGTGGTTCCATGCCTAGTCTTTTGTGTAACCTCCATAATAATTTCCATAGTGGTTGTACGAATTTACAATATGAAATGCTTACTATAGGGATGCACTATCAAACAGCTTCTGATAGTGAAAAAAATATTCCATATCTCTGCTATTTGACTTGGTGGCCACTAGACACTCTGGACCTAGTGAAACTGAGGAAGAGAATTTTAATTTTATCTAAGTTTAATTCATTTATATACCACCCATAGCTAGTAGATACTGTTTGGGGAAGCTCAGCTACAGACCCTTCAACCCAACATCTGGCAACAATTTTTTTTCCTTCAATAAAATCACAATCCTAGTCAACCAATATCTTAAATTATGGCCAAAATTAGTACTTCTACATAGACCCTGGTCTCACCAAACTCTGCAACCTTAAAAGAAAAAGAATACTAAAGAGAGTGATTCAGTGTGCCATTTCCTGTAACTTTGTTCTGACTAACGAGCTGACATTTCTATCACACTATGGCTCTGTGTATTTGGGACTCTGTGCTTGTAGATGAATTCTATATTCGTGAAACCAGAATGTCACAGTCTTTCTCCTTAAGGTCTCGAAAACATGAAAATGTAAAGTTAGGGCAAACAAACTTGGCTAAAAGGCTAACGTGAAAATAGTATCAGTACTCACCTCTCAGGAAGATTAAATTCAGATAATGTATATAAGTTCCCAACAGTGCCCAGCAGAGAGTAAGCTCTCAGCAACTTCTAGCTGTACTTATTTTGTTAATAACAATCACAACATTTGTACTAAAAAAAAATGAATGGTACTAAACAATGCAAGTTCACAGTTGGCAAAGTTTCCCTAGGTTCAAACACCTGTCTCCCAGGCTAGGGTAAAGGCCTCTAGTAAAATTCATCTTGAGGCCCTGACATCTTGGCTTCCACTGTCAAACTCCAGAGAGCAACGGCCCAGATGGGCACCGTGAGTTGTTCAGCCAACAGTGATTGTGCCCCTACCTTTGGCAGGCCCTATGCTAAGCTCTCTGTACTAGGTTGAGTGGAACAGTCCCCAAACAGAGTACAACATCTCAACATTGCACTACTGAGAGCTGGGATTGTGGCTCAGTGGTAGAGCACTTGCCTAGCATGTGTGAGGCACTGGGTTCTATTCTGAACACCATATGTATAAATAAATGAATAAAATAAAGGTCCATCAACATCTAAAAAATTTTTTTTAATTAAAAAAAAAAAAAGGAACACACTAATTGGTCATCTGACCCCTGCAAAGCTTGGATAGCACTGGGACACCTTGAGGAAATGTAAAAATTTCATCCTGGGTCCCACCAGGAAGAGAGGTTAACTTCCTGCTTCCTGAACCAGACAAGGTCAGGTTCGGTGGCAGGCCCCACAGAGAGGAATTAAGGTGTAAGGGGACCTGAGGGGGCCAGGCCCATTTTCTCAGCCAAGATAATAAGAGGGGTGTTGACAGGCCAGGTTTCTCACTGAGAGGCCAAATCACTTTCACAGGAAAACTGTTCTATGAGCCTTCAAAAAGCCAAATCTGACCTGTCTCACAAAGCAAACACAACCCCCTTCAACAGCCTGCTGCCCAAGCTGGTGAAATCCAAGGGGAATCTCCACCAAGTTCACATCAACAAGACCAACAGGCCAGAAATCCCGCCAGGAGTTTCTAAGCAGAAGTTTAGTGGAATTTTGTGGGGCCTGGGGGTTATTTTTCTTTTTATAGAAAGCACTCAATCAATCTTTCACAACCAAGGGTACATTCCCCAAGGGAATTCCCTTCTCCGAAGATCTCTAAAGATAAAATATTCATCGGATGTCTGCAATAATTTAAACTTAAACCCACTTCCTGGCAGAGTCAGGGACTCTTGTAACCCCTCTACTTACAAAAACAACATGTTCCAGACTGTCTCAAGTGGTTCCGATTTCTGGGTCCCTCTGGCCCCAGGAGAACACTAATCAAACCATGGTCTTGAATTTGGGATAGGAAAACAGGATTATGATATACTTTCCAAAATCTCATTCTTGTGTTCTTTCCTGCTAAGATTTTAAACAGTACCATCATGTTGAAAAAAAATCTGGCAATTTTTTAAAAGGTTCACATATACCTCCTCTGGGACCCAGCAATTCACCCTAGCCATTTATCCATGAGAAATGAGGACATACGTCCCTGGAAAGACTTGTGCACAAATGTTCAAAACAGTGCTGTTCACAAAAACCAACAACAAACAAAAAATCCTGGGCAAAACCCACGTGTTCATTGACAGGGGAATATATAAACACACTGTAGTGCAGACATACCTTTGAAATATTACACGGCAATAAAAAAAGACAAAATTACCAATATACACAACATGCATGAATCTAAAACACATACTGAGTAAAAGGGAGCTTTTCATCATACTGTAGATAGAATTCAATTTATATGAAGTTCAATAACAGGTTAAACTAATCTATGCTAAGAAACAGCTGTGCTTGGTGTGGAAAAAGTGGGGACTAGAAGTGACTGGCAGTGGGGATGAAAAAAACTTTCTGGGGTGATGGTAATATTCTCTGTCTTGATAGGGACTAGGGTTACACAAGTGCCTGCTTCTGTCAAACATTCTGCAAATGGCACTCTCAAAATTAGCGCATTTCATTATATGTATATACATTTTACCTTAAGAAAATCATGATTGAACTCTCATAAAATGTGTGCTGAAATGTTTGTAAGTGACCTGTGCCAATACCTATAATTTACTTTAAAATGCATATAACAGTAAACTGCTGATAGATGGGTTAAGGAGCAGATGGACAGATGTGTAATAATGCTAATATAGAAAATGTTAATTATAGAGTCAAGGTATGGTATTTGGTTGGTCACTGTTCTTGCAACTTTTCTGTATCTTAAAAATGGGATGGGGAGTGGTGGAATAGAGTCAGTGCCTTTCCCTTAGTCCACCAAGCAAGGCACCCATGCCTACAACACCATGGGACCACCTAGTTTCCATTCTGATGAGAAGTGAAGAGTGGAGGAACAAGTAGCTTTCAGGGACCCATATCACTGATGCCAAATATTTTCTGCCTGTTTCCCTACAGACAAAGCAATTATCTGAATGTAAGCCAAAAATTCCTGCTCTAGAGGGAGAAAAAGAACTCACTGACTTGTATCCCCAATTTATTCTATTTCAATTCCTGCATCAAACCTATTAGCCAAATGCACAATACTCCACTTCCATTGGCCCCATGTCCATGCAGCCAAAAAACAAACAAAGAAAAACCAACCCAGGGACTTGCTATACAAATGCAGCCAGAGGATGACGTCCCAGTCCTGGAGCTGGCATTACTAAGAAGGGCCAGAAACCCCACTGAAGGCAAAGGAGGATGCAGAGCTCAGTCTGAGGTTAGAGTGATTTCACTGAGGTTAGTGCACATGCACCAAAGAGCCCCAAACAGCTTGTTGCTTAATCCCTCTGTGGGGCTGGTGACATCTGGGGTCACCTGAACTTCCTTGGAATTCAGCTGTTCAAAAGTACAAATTAAGAATCCCAGCGGCAAGGGCGCATGGGGTGCATAGTGGCCCTACCCACAGGCCCAGAGGTCGCTCACATTACAACCGGTTTCCTTCCTGGCAAGGCCTCACTTATCCTGAGATGACACACGATGGCAGGGGTTGGAAGACGCCCTAGATTGACTGCACACCCAGAATCTGAAAACTGCTGTACTGACAACAAGAAAAGGCTGTTGCTGGGGACCAGGGCAGACACTCACATACAGAGATCTGTGCCAGACTTTAAAAAAATACTTTCGGCTTGTTTATTTTTAAGCCCCCAAACAAACTCACTGACACCACCCAGCGTCCCTGGGAACCACCCACAGCTACACAGGGCAGCTGAGCCAGAGCAACAGAGGCAGCAGAGAGCGTGCCTGGGTCTAGAACCTTGGCCTCCGCCCGGTTCTCCCTGCCAAAGACAGCGGTACTTGAGGTGAAGGGCACCAACCCTGGCCAGGGACCTAGGTAGGCGTGCCTGACAACCAGCTTGCTGAAATCTACACCACCTCCTCCCCACCCAGACTCAAACCCATCCTAGTGTCCCTTGCACCTAAGAAAGTGGTTTAGGATAAGAGAAGAAAATCTCTTAAAGAAGGGAAGATCCCCATTTGAATGCCTGGGACTCTTCGCCTCTCTCTACCTACGGTGGCAGCGGCCCCTCTTTTGAGCGCGCGGCACGTCTGCTTCCCTCCGTCTGTCCTGGGAGCAAGCCCACCTCCAAGGCGCATGCAGAGCGGCAGCCGGGCGCAGCTCCACGCCGCCCTATCCCACCTACCCCACCCCAGGCCCACGCACTTCTGAAAACCTGTACTCCAACACCTGACCTTTGCTGAGGACCCTTGCAGCAGTGTACTCCGGACCCACCTGTAGCCTCAAAACTCCCCCTCCGCGTCCTTCCTGGGCGCCCCTGAGACCCTAAACCCCACGACCTGGGTCTAACAGACTACTCCCCAGTGCCTGTCTACAACGCGACAGGGATGGTTTTTTTTTTTTTTCCTCCAAAAAAGTTGGTCCAAGACGCTGGCGTCCCATCGATCTGCCCCGTCCCCATCCCACCTGGGGCAGGGGGGTTCAATTGGCAGCTCCGGAGCCCCGGCACAGGACAACCTGAGAGGAGGTGCCACGAGGGCTCGCCCTGCCCGCCGGGGACCTGATCCGCAGGGCCAAAAGGAGGGGCCTGTGCATGCCGACACCCCGAGCACTGCTGTGCACCCACCTACCTTTAGGGACCGGCGGCGAAGAAGGCGCGGGCTCGGGTTCCCTGAGACAGCGTGTTGCGTCCCGGGAGGAAAGTTTGTGCCATACAGAGGAGGCGGCGCACGGAGGACGTGGGCGCCAGTGGGTGGGGGCAGAGGGTGGTGGCGCGGCGTGCTCGTGTGTCAGTCCCTCAGGCGATCGGTGCGTGCGTCCCTCCCCGGAGCCCGCGGCCGCCGCGCTCCCGCTCACTGCGCCCTGCGCCCGGCGCGCTCCGGCTCCAGCCCCGACGCGCCCCCGCCGCCGCCGCCGCGCGTCCGCCGGCTACACTTCCTCTTCCTCTGAACTCATGTGCAAAATATGCTGCGCTGCATCTTCAGGGGAAGCCAAGCGGCCCCTGACAGCCGCCGCGGGAGCAGTGGGCCCGCCCAGCGCCCCCTCCGCGCCCCGCGCCCTCGCTGAGTTCTGCGCCTCCACCTCCACGCAGCCAAGCTGCGAGCGATCCTCGCCGCCTCGCGACCCAGGGGTCCGAGGCTCACCGACCCTCCCTCTCGACCCCTCCTAACCAAGGTCGTGTGCGGGCAGGGTCAGGAGAGCAAGTGGGAGACTGAGATCCCCCAAGATTTGAATCAGGATGCTGGAAGGGCGACCGCCATCAAGGTGCTCTGCCTGGGGGCGGGGGAAGGGGAGACCTTAAGAGAGCACCATTCCTGGACCCCATTCCACAGGTGGGTGCGTCTCGAGTGCTGCCCAAGTTCTTTCTTAGGAGTTGGTGCTTCAGGAGAGGATTAAAGCCACTGTCCGCGGGCCGAACGCTGTTCTGCCTACTCCCCGTGTCCACAGGTCTGAGACAATCTGGGAATCATCTAGCCTGGCCTCTTGAGACCGCCCTGGGAGACGACATAAAGTGCCAGGACAGGGCTGCATTACCAAAGTGAAGATGTGAGGCATTGGGTTCATTCTAAAAGATTTTCTTTTTTATAGGGGCACTAGGGGTTTTACCACTGAACTACATTCCCGGCCCATTTTGTAATTTTTTACTTTACAACAGGGTCTCACTAAATTTAGGGCCTCGCTCAATTGCTGAGGCTGCCCTCAAACTTGCAATTGTTCTACCTCAGCCTCCTGAGCCGCTGGGATTACAGGCATGCACCACCATCCGGCAAGATTTTCTTCTTGAAACTGTTTAAATAAAGCAAAATTGCCGTGTAGTGGTTAAGAGTGGAGTCCTTGAGCCAAATGGTCAGGGTTGGTTTCCCGGCCTCTCTGCTTACTCCTGTGTGACTGCTTTGGGCCTGTTCATTTGTCAAATAGCACTTCCCCATGGGTTATTAAATGTAAAGTGTTTAGGAAGCACTCCATAACTTAGCTATTATTATTATAAAGAGGGTGGAACAAGAAGGCTGAAATAATTTAGTTAATTATCTCCATTTTCTGGTTGGGCAAAGAGGGGTCCTTAGGCATCTGAACCTCCCCCACCGCAGCCTGTGGAGGGCTGGTTTAGGCCCCAGTGTGTTTTAATGAGGTTCTTCTGGTACTAGTAACACCCCTCAGGGGGTAAGGAAGCACTATTTTGTTTTCAATAACTTGTCTTGTTAGCACAGTTTCTCAGAGATATTCCCTTTACCCATTCCAGTTGTTTTCCTCCCCTCTATCCACCACTGGGATTTTGTTGTCGTCGCTGTTGTTGTTTGTTTGTTTGTTTTGGTTTGGTTGGTGTTGTTTCCCCTTTCCCTTCCTGCCCACTACTTTCTGGCATCACTCACCAGCATTACCCTGATTTTCTCCCTCCCCACCCGATACACACTTGAGCTTGCCATCTTAGAGAAAATAATAAGACCAGGTGACAGCTTACACCCAGGTTCAAATAATAGTTGGTGGGAACATGGTCTAGTGATAGTTTTGAACACCCATTGATGAAGCCAGAGGGAGGGGTCTTTATGTCACTTAATGATCCTGCCTGAGCCTTTGAGTTGCTCTCAGGGCCCCTCTGAAAGGTCAGGGCCTCTCTGGTCTTTCTGGTCCTTTGATGACCACTACACTGGAGAAAGCAAACAACATTTATAGGTGGTAACCAGCAGTTCACATGTCAACACAGGGTATATAAAGGAAGAAAAAAGAAAAAAAAAAAAAGGAAGGAGTGCCACATAACTTGATTATAGTTGGGGGAAATAGTTGATTTAAGCAAATCATTCCCACTCTATAAGATTTTTGTGCACAGTTGTATTTTGGTGTATGGTTTCTATTTAAACATTAGGTCCTTGAGGTTAATAAGTTGTTCTGATTGTTTCCATTTTTTCCCACTCAATATTTTCCTCAGTACTAATGGTGTGTAATTGTCTTCGGTGACTTTTTCCCCTGCTTGGATCTGCATCTTTGAGGATTTTCTAGAACTCTTGACCTTTCTTCCTAGATATCCTGATGCTTCTTATCTGGCACATAGTAGGTGTTCAGTAAACGTTTGTAGAATTAAATGGATGAGGCATTAGCATCCAGATCTCTTAAAGCTCTGTGTAACCCACATTCAGCAATTCCGGTTCTCTTTCACCTGGAATATCCAGCAAGGAGCTGAATGCTGGATTTGCTTATGTCGTAGAGAAAGCTGCCTTGATTTCTCACTTGGCTGCCACGGACTGGCCAGCCAGGGAACAGATCCTGGGCAGCCGGGCCTTACCTCTAACTGACCTCGTCTACCCAGCATCAACCCCAAAGATGCTGGAACTGTATCCTGGTGGGTTACCTTGGCAACCTCACAATGTCATCTGTTAGAATGTCCTAGGGCGGCAGCTTTTAATTCTATCACAGCGGTCTCATCAGGGGTCATGTAATAGTGCTGTTTTTCCTCTGCTCACACTTCCTCCCCCTATGATTTAACACTAAGTACTTGGGGAGGGAGCTGAACACGGGGAAAACCAAGCTATTACTGCACGACAGGTCACAGATGTCCCCAGAACTGGGGTCCCGAGTGATCTAAATCGATAAAACGCAGGCCCTAAGTTAATGGGGAAGCTGGTTCTCCTCACACCCCCGTGGAAAGAAGAGGAGTTGAGCCAGTCTAGGCAAGTGTGAGAAGCAACTGTGGCCAGACTGTACAATTCTTATAAAAAGCTCAGTTAAAGGAGGCCCCTCTGGAGCAATTCTTTCTTGGCCTCAGCAGCACCACCCCACTCTGGAGATGACTGAGGCCATGGGTACCAGCCGCTGAACAGATTTGCTACATCCTAGCTGCGCTGAGGCTTGGAAGGAAGGACAATCCCAGTGAACCTTCTATTCTGCCCACCTTCTTCCCACCCTAACCCATGCCCAGCCTCATAATTTGACCTAACTCAGGTCCACCCTACTCCCAACTTAGCTCAAAATAACTCCTTTCCCCATTATTCTATAGAGAACAATAACAACATATGGCAGAAAATGAGCCCAACAAAAGCTTTGGGACTTGAAGAGTTATTGTTCTAATCGTTTATTTACAGGACCACAAAACCCAGAACTTATACCCACCAGCTGAATGACAGCATTTCAGGACTGGTAAGAGAGAGAAGTAAACACATCTACACCCCAGAGGTGCAAGAGTTACTCATCTTTATTATCACAGTCAATATTAAACGGGTTTATGGGCTGGGGTTGTAACTCCGTGGTAGAGCACTTGCCTAGCATATGTGAAGCAGTGGTTTGATTCTCAGCATCACATATAAATAAATAAAATAAAGGTCTATTGACAACTAAAAATATTTTTTAAAAATTAAAAAATATATATATTTTAAATGGGTTTATAGCCATAGTGAGATCACAGTTTGGCCAATGCTTTATACCACACGGTCACCAGAAGCTGCCCCACTGAGGGTAGGTAACAATGGCTCCTACAAGGAGACAATGGCAGAGGCTCCAGAACCAGGGATTTCAGAGGAGTCCCCTGCCCTTTGTTCATTGTGACAGGCACAGCCCTGGCAAGCTAGTTCCATCCCGGTCACCCCTGGAGCCATGAATGCACTTGTGCCACTGTCAAAACATGCCTTTGACTCTCTCAGTGATGTGGGAGTGTGAATTAGGGTGGGGGACAGGGAGCTTGTTAGGGTGTTTTCTGCATATGCGTTGTTCTGCCAATGCCAGGGACTTTTGTCCAAAGTATAATCAAACTGATACTTTGAAAATGCCACCCTCAGGCATCACCAATTTGAGAAAATGTTGGATGACAGCCAAATATTCCATTCACTCCCATACAAAAAAAAAAATATTATTATTATCCAGCTCCTGAATCCACTCCTCATTTTACCTCTGAATTCCCAGTCTGAATCATCCAGGCAGCTCAGGGAGCAGGGGCCCTCCTGTGGCTGAGAGAGAATTTGCTCTCTGGAGCAAAGAGCCATTAGAGACTGAATTTCAGGAATATCGTGTGAAGCATGCTGCTATTTGCAGCCTTGTTTCCCTGAGCCGCTTGAAGAATCGTCTGGCTTTGCCAGAAGCCATCGTATTCACCCTTCTTCATGGTTTAGTCCACTCATGAGACGCATTTGTGGACTTGCACTTGTGAACAAATGATTATTAGAGATGAGGTTAAGATAAATACACACACACACACTATATATACATATATATATACTTACATATATGTGTGTGTGTATATATATATATATATATATATATATTCCATAGCTGTCAAAAAAGAGATTATGGGGGGTCATTATAGGAATGTTAGGGTGTTATTTGAATATATTTATTGATATTCTCCTTCCACCACCTCTTCTCCTGCTCCCACTATATTTCTGGCTTCAATGTACTAATTGATCCTCTTCCCATCAATGTAGACAGGGAGAGGACACATTTTGTCATGAGGGAGAGTTAGCCAAAAAATAAAAATAAAAAATAAAAGTCAAACTCTTGGCTTATGAGTTTCCAAAGCTAAGGTCCCCCTATAAAATGAACAGATATGGAAAAATAGGAAGTCAAGCAGAACCACTGTCCCCTACCATATCTCCTATCCTTCCACTACCCACCTACCATCCCATACCCATATTCCTTTCAGGAATTCATAAAAGCTTCCAGACTAGATTAAGGGGAGCAAGGAGAATCAGAGGTGATATGATACTAGGGAGGGACTGCAAGGACTCAGGAAATGATTGGAGTCAGAATTCAGAAACCCATCACCCCCTACAAAAGTGAAAATTATCCCTCCATATCCTTAGGAGTCCTGTCTACAACTGTTGAGCTCTGGGAACTTGCCCAGAGGGAGCACTGTAGACCTTCAGCTGAGGAAGGACACGTGCTGTCCTCCCACTGACACTGGGCAGTGAACTCCCATCAGCAGCAGCCAGAGCACAATCTGTGCACCATCCAGAAAAAGTAACTCCTGTTCCATGGATTCAGCACTCGCTTCATAGCTGGGATGTGGGAGTGTGAATGAGGGTGGGGGACAGGGAGCTCATTAGGGTGTTTTCCTTGAGATGGAGGGGAGAGCCCTGCCGCTCCAAGAGGCACTGAGAAGATCCAAGCTCATGAAACTTCACATCAGGCCTAAACTTAGAAGAGTCTAGATGGACCAGCTCAGGATCTCCCTTATGAGGCAGCACTGTGGTTGTCATCTATGCTGTTCCCCA